>CAUYQS010037890.1:0-17648 GCA_963574585.1 Otolemur crassicaudatus
AGGTAAGTGGGGCAGACTGAGGGGGTGAGTGTGGGCGGGAGAGCCACATGCCACACGGGCCCCAGATTTGTGGAGCACAGCTGCGCAGAGGACCACAGTGTCTGTGGGATCCAGGCATCTCACCCATCGATTATCCCATGAGCACAAGTTAGGGCAGTTTGAGGGTGTTTGTCATGAGACTAGAGAAAGTACAAGGCGCTACCCGGAGAGGTCCAGTGGGGGGAAGGTGCCACCAGGGCTGAGGCGGCATTGGGAGGTGCTGACCCTTCATCACTGGTGGCTGTGGTCTGGGTCTCTGTAGGGAGGAGGACCGGTTGGGCGGCCTGGGTTGCAGCCACCTGGCTTCACTATGGACTCATGCCGACAAGGACGGCAGAGGTGTGGGTTTCCCCTAACCCTAACCCTAATCATGTTATTCAAGATTAGAGCCATTGCGTGGGGAAATGAGATGACTGAAGTTTGTCACAAGTGGTTGGCCTTGAGGTGTGTGTGGACTGTGGCCTGCACATCCCTGGTGTTTATTCAGCACTCACTTGAGTTCCTTACCCCACAGGAAGGGCCACGTGGGAGCCCTGGCCTGTGGGGACACAGACTTGTGTGCAGGGATTTATGCTGTGTCTGAGGGGAAAGGATGAGCTCCCCAAAGCCTAGGGGGAAGTGGGACAGAGGCTCTGGCAGGAGGAGGGACCAAGGTGACATAGGGGGGAGCTGGAAAGGCTGGCAGAGGCAGGAGGGTGGCATGAGGGTTTTAGCAGGAATGGGCCAAGTTTAATATTTTCTCAATCAACCCCTTCTTCTCACATGTCCTTGGGCGAGCCTTTAGCAAGGGGTGGTACGTCAGCTGTGGCCTGGCCCTGAGCATGACTGTGACAGAAGAGTGATGTGGCCTTCTCAGTTTCTGCGCAGTAATAACTGTGCCAGGGTGGGTGGAGGCAGGCAGGAAGCCTTCCTTTGGCTGCAGCTCAATCATCACTGCCTTGCTGGACTCTGCCATGCTGCCCATGCCTGCCTGTGCCCTCCTTCCAGCAGCTTCTGCAAGGCACCAGGGCTCTCTGAGCTGCTCCCATGGGTGGCCAGCAATCACGTGGACTGTGTGGATGAGCTGGACTTCTATCATCCTGCAGTCATCTTCCCTGCTGGGCCATGAAGGTGGCCAGGTCCCTGCCTGGGTTGACCTGGGGCCCAACACATAGCATTTCTAAGAGGAACACGTGCGTGATTTCACCCTAACTACAAAGGGGCTTGTGTGTGGACACCACCAGTGCCAGTGCCCTGTGACCCCCACCACTAGATCCTTGGATGCTTGGGAGAGTGTGGCCATCTCAAAGTTCCCAAAGATGAGGGGACTTTGGGCATCTTCTGCCTCTGCACCTTCTCTGCCAGAACCATCTCCTAGCCCTGTGACTCGGTCACTGTTTCCCTTCACTTTTGAAAGTGCACAGCTGACCACTAGGCAGAGGCAGCGAGTAAGTCTCCCCTCCGTGAGACTATCTTGGGTTCCCTTCACCACAGCACTTCTCAAGCTGTGGTGAAAGAATAATGTCTGCAGAGTTTGTCAGAATGCGTGCTACCAGGTGCCACCTCAGAAAAAGTGCTGAGGAGAGCCAGATCCAAGCAACATGAAGTTGTATCAGTCCCCGAAGCGATTCTGATTCAGGCAGCCTTCACATCACACTTTCCTCTCTACCTCTGGCTGGACACTGTGGGGGGGGGAGCGCTGGGGGACTGTGGGTTACAGAGAATTGTGGAGAGGGGAGCACTTCCATGCTGGTTTGGCATGAGGTGGAGCAAGGCCAGGAACAGCACAGTCTGGGTGGGGGCAGAAGAAGAGCAACATTCACAACAGGGCAGTGCAAGGAGACAGACGAGAGGGGGTGCCCATGGGCAGGAGAGGACACTGTTGAGCAGACAGTCCTTAGGCAAGTCAAACCAAGGTGGAGGTTGGAACTACGACATGGAAGGGCTGTCAGGCAGAGGGACAAGGAGGTCAGACGATGGAGAGCACAGCTGACCACCAGGCAGAGGCAGCAAGTGGAGGTTGGGAAGTTGGAGGCAGGAACGCCCCCCCTGTTGGCTCGTACCCGGTGGCCATGAGTCCCTGCCTGGCACTTTGTGTGTTCCCAGCCACTCCTCCCCTGCTGTGCTTTCTGGACCTACTCAGGCCCCTCTTTCCTCCCCTCAGTGTTGCAGTAAGGGTTTCACGGAAAAGCGACGTCGCAAAGAATAAGGACGCTTATTGAAATTGTATTTTAAATAAAGGTGACCATCTGCTCGCTCAGGCAAAATGGCCAGCTTCTTTATTTGCAGTTGGCTTATATAGGGAATTTTGTACATGGGCACAATGCAGTAATGACCTCATTGATCCATTTAAAGAGCTTATAACCAGCACCCTGTAAGTAGCTCCTCCCTGGTAATCTAATAATCCACCCAACATACACCTTTAAGCATAATCCTTTCAATATAACCTGGTTTAACATAACTTAATGAAGAACATGTTGTCAGTTATTACTTTCTTTGTTCTTATCTGATGAAGCCTGAGGCTACGGGGGAAAGAGATGATTTGGGTGTTTCACCTATATTTCCCCCTTCTTTTTCTTATTGGCATTACTGACCATGCCATTTGGAGGCCATTATTTTGAATCTTTAAGCAAGGCATAGAGAAACTTCTTGGGCATACAGGAGTTTGTGTGCAAACCTCTGCTCCCATGTAGGCCTTAAGTCGGTGTGTGTGTGGGGGGGTTGCTGGAGCCTTTTATGAGGAATTCTCAGGGTGGACTTCTCAAAAGCCTTCCATGAGCCCACATTTCTTCTGTGCCATTAGATACCTGTATGACATTACCATTCCCAGACCTGTCAGCAAGCGACCTTCATCACTAACCACAGATCAGGAATCCAGAACCCTCAGTAAGCGACCCTCGTCACTTACCAGAGATCAGGAAAGGTTACTCCATTCCCAGACCCCTCAGTAAGTAACCTTCGTCACCTACCACAGATCAGGAAAGGTTACTGATGGATATCTGGCCAGTGTTCCAAAGGGCTTTCTCATAGGCTTTATAAAGTCAACCTTAATTCCTTAACGCAGTCTGGAACTGCTATTCCAGCCAAAACCTTGTTCATGTTAGGCCCGCAACTAACCTGGCCACATGGGATTCTGCCTCAGTTTCTTAAGTATGCCTGCACACAGTCTTTTCACTGCTCTCTCTCAAGCCACTTTTTTGGCCAGAGGCATATAGGCGTTTCACCTATACCTCAATAAATACTAGCAAACTGAATTGAGCAATATATGAAAAGAATTATAAACCACGGACAAGTGTGTTTATTTCAGAAATAAAAGGTTGGTTTAACATCCAAAAATCAATTATTTTAATAGTATATCATATTAGTAGAATGAAAAACAAAAGTCACTGTCTCATCTCAGTAAATGTAGAAAGTGTATTTGAGAAAAGCTAACACCATTCTCATGATGAAAATACTGAACACGCTGGAGGTAGAAGGTAACGTTTTCAACCTGAGAAGGACATTTGTGAAAGCTCAACAGCTGACCCCTTGTGTAGTGGTGACAGACTGGCTGCTTCCTCGTCCATCAGGTCAGGAGCAAGGACGTCTGCTTTCACCACGGCTGGTCAGCATCATGCTGAAGGTTCCTGCCAGAACAAGCAGGCACTAAAAATAAAGAGAAGCCATCTAGATTAAAAAAAAAAAAAAATAGAACTGTCTGTTCACAGATTACATGACTTTGTATACGGACTGTCTTAAGAAATCCAGTAAAAACTTATATCTAATGAAATAGTTCAGCATGAAGATCAATACACAAAAAAATCACTTGGCTTTCTCTACACTGGGATGAGGAATGATGAACAAATCTCATTTCCAGGAGCATTGTAAGTGAACGCAGAATGAATGAAGAATGCTGATCCTTTTTGACAGAAGTCTGACAGCCTCCGCATTTGCCAGCAAATTAATAAACTCCTTCTCCTTCTCTTCAAACTGTTGGTCCCTGTTTTTCTCAGTGGTGTCAAAGAACAAGTACCAAGCTCTCAGCATCAGGCTTGGCCTCCCTGGGTAGGCCTATCGGCGCCCCATGGGAATTTTCCGGTACCTGCAACTGCTGTGAGAGGCAGGAGCAACCCAGGTCAAAGCTGTGGGTCTTTGCAGGCAGGAGCGACTTCCTTTCAAGGTGAGAGACCAGGCACAACGCTAGCAGCTGCTGGAGCCTGTTCAGCCCCTGGGAACTCCTGTCTCTGTCTCTTCAAAGTAGACTCAGCTCCCCATAATTTGAACAGAGTTGGGAAGGACATGGATTTGGGCAGTGTGCAGGCCCCAGGCCTTTTGTGTGAGTTCCCAGGGTGCACACTGAGATCCTGATTCCACCCACGTGGAGGGGGAGCTTCAGACCTGCCATTCGTTCTGTTTGTTTCCAGGGTCCTTTCGGGGAGCCTGGTTTGAATTCAGAGCTCACTTGCAGTTTCCCCAAGAACAGGGGGATTAGGCCCCCGTGTGGGAAGGGTTTATCTTCCAGGCCGGTGGGGCATTCGGGACACAGTCTGAGGTGCCATTTCACATGATGTTTGTCCCTTGTTTTGTCTGTCATTTGAGAGCTTTCTTGGCACATAAGAAAACTCCATCTCAAAGACCCTTGGGGAGAAACTTTAGAAAGAGAATGGTGTTAGGCCACAGCATTTTGGGTTGCTTGTGTTGGGAATTCCCTATATTTGCTAGTTTGTGAATTTTTGTGCCACTTGCCTGGTGAGTTTTTGTGCTGTGATATCATTTTCATGGAGTGTGAGGGAAGTTGTGGCTGCCTATTTGATCTGAGGCACATTCTATCTTCATTGGCCATTGGCTTGTCTTCTTCTGGAAGGCTTCTGTTCATGTCTTTTCCCATTTTTTTGTAGGTTGGTTGGTTTTTTTCTGTGAGTTCTTTGTGTATTCAGCCCTTTATGAGAAATGTGGTATGTGGATGGTTTTTCCCATTATGCGGGTTGTCTGTTTGCTTTGTCGATTGTTTCCTTGGCTGTGTGAAGGCTTTCTAGTTTGATTGGGTCCCATTTGCTGATTTTCACTGTTGCTGTGATTGCCTTTGGGGCTTCTCTGTGGATTGTTTGCCTGGGCCAATACCTGTGGGAGCTTTCCCAGCATTTTCTCCTGGAATTCTTATGGTTTTATGCCTTAGGGTTGAATTGGTTGTCCATTCTGAGTTGTGTTGGGGGTGAGAGGTGCGGATCCCATTGCAGTCTTTCACATGTGGCTGGTACCATCAGCTGAGTGGGGATTCTTCTTCCCAGTGTGTGTTGTTGTCTTCTGTGTTGGAGCTTGGACGGTGGCAGAGGATGGCTCTGTTTCTGGGTTTTCTGCTCTGATTCTTTGGTCTGTGTCTGTTCTTATGCTGATGTCATGCTGTTTGGTTTCTGTGGTCCTGTGATGTGGTTTGGAGCTGTGTAGGGGTGGGTGGTACCCCCAACTTTGTCCTTTTTGCTTGGGGCTGCTTTGGCTGTGTGGGCTCTTTCCTGGTTCTATGAAAATCATAGAATTATTTTTTCCAGATCTGTAAGAATGATGTTGGTATTTTGGTGGCAATTGCATTGGGTCTGGGGATCACTAGTGTGGATGCTCGATGGTGTGTGGATGCTGCTGGTCTGTGAGCATGACGTGTTTTGCATTTGTTTGCATCCACTGCGATGTCTTCTTTGGTGGTTTAGGGCTCTCCCTGTGGAGGTCTTTTGCCTCCTTTGTTGGATATATTGCTGGGTGTTTTGCTTTTCTTTGTTGCTGTTGTGAAAGGTGTTGAGTCTTTGGCTTGGTTCTCAGCTTGGCTGTTGTTGGGGTGTAGGAAGACCACTCATTTGTGTGCATTGATTTTATATCCTGAGACATTGTATCTAAGATGGCCAGTTCTTGTGCATAAGGTTTTACTAAGGGGCTGAATTTGTTAATACAAAGGAGTATTGTCAAGGAGTCTCTTGACTGAGTCTTTCAGATTTTCTAGATGTAAGATGATGTTGTCACCGAGGAGTGATGGTTCGACCTCTCTTGTTCCCATTTGGATGTCTGGGGTCTTCCTCTCTTTTCTGATTGCTTTGGCTGGCACTTCCAGCACTATGTTGAGTGGAGTTGATGACAGTGGAAAACATTGTCTGGTTGTGAGCCTAGGCAGGAAGGCTTCTAATTTTTCCCCATCCAGTATGATGTTGGTTATAGTTTTGTTGGATATGGCTTTTGTAGTTTTGAGGTGTGTTCCATCTATGCCTATTTTGTTAAGAGTTCTTATCCATAAAAGGGTGCTGAGCTCTGCTGGGTGCTTTCTCTGTTCTTTTAAGATAACTATGTGATCTCTGTTTTTGCTTCTGTTTATGTGGTGGGTCACATTTGTAGATTTGCATGGGCTGGACCTGCAGTGGAGCCCACTTAGTCATAGCAGGTGTTTGTGTGTGTGTGTGTGTGTGTGCTGCTGCTGCTGCCAAATTTGGTTTGCTAGGATTTTGTTGAGAATTTTTGCATCTGTATTCAGGAGGAATTTTGACCTGCAGTTTTCTTTTTATTATTTCCTTCCCTGGCCTTGTTACCAGGGTGATGCTGGCTTCATGAAACAAATTGGGGAAGAGTCCTTCCTTCTCTATGCCATAGGGTAATTTCTGCAGTGTAGGAGCCAGTTTTTCTTTTTAGGTTTGGTGTACTTTGGCCATGAGGCCATATGTTCTGGGACTCTTCACTGGAGGGTTTTTTAATGCAGCTTCAGTTCCATTGCTTGATGGTTTGTTTGGGAGTTCTAGCTCTTCCTGGCTGAGCTTGGGGAGGTTGCTTGTTTCCAAGAATCCATCCATTTCCTTAGCATTTTCCAGTATGTGTGCATGGGGATTAGTATCCAGGGATGATGTTTTGTGTTTCTGTGGTATCAGCTGTGATGCCTCCTTTTTCACTTTTGATTGAGCTTTTTGGGTCTTCTGTTTCTTTGTTTTTGGTTGACCTAGCAGAAGGTCTGCCAGTTTGTCTTTTTAGGGAGCCAACTTTTTGTTTCATTGATCTTCTGTATAAATATCAATCTGTTTGTTCTGGCCTGCCCTTGGTCCTTTCTCCTCTTCTCCAAGGTTTGGGATTGGTTTGCTCTTTTTGAATTCTTTGAGACAATTCATTAGATTGTTGATTTGTGATTTTTACCAAAAGGTCTTCTCCATTGCCTCTTCCTCCCCAAATTAATCTCAGTTGACCTTTTTATGTCTTTATGAAGGGGGAACTGAACTGCCTTATTTGTAGGTAAATGAGCTTTCAAAAAGAATGAGAAATAAATCTTTTAAAAATAAGGAAGACAAGGAGAAAGAGTCCCTTTGGGCACCCTAGTTGTTTCGTGGTGCCTTTATTTGTATAAAGCTCAAAGGCATGACAGGTTTTCTAAGATGGCCAATTCTTGTGCATAAGGTTTTACTAAGGGACAAATTATATTAAAGAAAATTCAGAGCTCAAATGATTGGCCTGCCACAATTCCAGAGATGAATACTGTCTCTCAAACTCTCTGCTCGAGACAAACTCATTATTATGGTATTGTCTGAGGCAAACTCATCGTTTATGGTATATGAAATGATCTGTGCATGTAAGATTTTTGATGAGTTCCTTCTATCCCCACTGGAACTCTGCACTGAACCAGGGTAAGATAGGAGGATCCACAGCCCTGGAGGGGACCCAGTGAGTGGGAGAACTAGCACACAGGGCCTGCTGCTGAGCAGTGCACAGAGAGGAGGAACGTCTGCTGCTGCTGCCGCCGCTGCCTCCTGCGTACCAGGAGGGGGCTGGAGAGGTGCTGCCTGAACTGATTCTTCAATCCCATGACCATTAGCTTGTGACTCAGGGTCAGGAATGGTCTCCCCTTAACCAGCTGGGAACTCAGTCTGGCTAGATGGCATTCCCATAGCCAGGGCAAGGCAATCAGCATGAATCCCTCACAGCTAGTCAATGTGACATTTAAAGTAGACAAAACTGTGCATGTGCTGCCAGCCAGGGTCCTTTGAGACAATTGAAAGGAAACACCACCTAGGGGAGGGAGGGGAGGGCGGACATTGGAAGGAACCCTGCCCCCAAATTGCAAAAGACTCCAGGTAGCAAGAAAAACCCTCCATAAAGCAAACGGTTCCTTCAGCTCCAGGACTCAAGATGACAAAAGAGGGGGCTTCAGAGTCCCCTGCCTCACTAGTAGCTCCAACCCAAATATGCCCATAAAAGCCCCATGTGCAAGTGACAGTGGGACCCAATTAGCAGAGTTTTATAAATGGGAGGGCGAGAGTCCATGCCTCCTCACTGAAGCCCCAGATATAGGTTGACAGTGGAGGCTTGACTGGAGCCAAGACTGTGGTTCTGATGTTTGGGTGGCACAGCTAAGCGGAGACAATATTCTCACGGACTCAGTCTTCTACCTGAAATTTTGGTTCGGCCTCTTATTAGGCATCTACACAAATGCACACATTAAGGATGTGAGGCCTTAGTGGATTTGGGGTAACTTCATTTGGAAAAGCCGCATTTGCAATGAACTATTTCTGTGTTTGCCTTAATGAATTTACTTCCTCATTTGGGAGGACCTGTTTGCAACAAACTGTGCATTTCAAGCAATCTAGACGGAGAGGCTACCTGCTGCACAGTGAGCCTGGTGTGAGAGGCCCTGCCATTTCAATGATGGGCAGTTTCACTTGACATTAGTAGATATCCCTTCAGACTGGGCAGAGGCTTGTTCTCCCAGAATGGAGAGAGCATCTAAAGGTCTATGATGGGCTCCTACCAGCAGCTGCTGGCCTGGGACAGGGCCTCTGCCAAGTTCTTTTGCATGTACACCAACACAGAGCAGGAATACACCTCAGAAGATAACAGGATTCCCATCAGCTGTCCAGGAAATGAGTCCATGCAGAGGGAGAATGGCACGCTGGTGACAGACACCATGGGCAGGCAGTTGCAGGGCAGCTCAGCAGCTCCTTCTCAAGAGTCACCAGGTTTGGGTGCTCCGTGGCAATATCCATCAGGGGAAACCTGGATTCCCAAAATATGCACTTGGATATGCTACACAGTGTCCTGCGGCCACCCATGAGCTTTTTTGAGTGAACTCCCAGGAGGAACATGTATGATAATGGGTCCTCCTTTGTAGCATAGGTAACCCAGCAAGTAAGCAAAGCCCTATAACTAGAAAGTGGAATTCCTAAAGTGGAATAGGGGATTGCCACTTGCCCTTCTCTTGATAAGAGTATCAGGCTCAAGGTAAGCCCCTAAGAAGTGGTTTATGAGAGACCCTTCCTAGAGACCTACCTGAGGCAGGTACTGTGTCACCCCTCTTCTGGGATGGACAGTGTGGGGAATACATAACAGAATGGCTTGGGGTAAAGGGAGCATAAAATGCTTTTTGTCTCTTCAAAAGCTCCTTGCCCCTTTTTCGAGAGAACGAAAACTTACAAGCCTGCCTCAGTCCAGGAGGAGCAGAAGGGTGTCTTTGTGTCATGCCACAGGAGACAGCTCGTTTGGGAGGAAGTCACAAAGTGGTCTTAGCCAAAGATGGGATGAATATGGGCAGAGGACACAGATTGTCTTAGACCAAGCTGAGATTACCTTTAAAAGCTCTTTGTTTCTATTCAGAAGGAGTTCGCTGATATTTTTTGGAGACAGGAGTCTGTCAGCATCCTTATTTGCCAGCAACTTAATAAACTTCTCTTTCCTTCTCCTCAAATAAATAAATAAATAAAATAAGAAAGAAAAATCAAAAATATTTAACAAAAGAAGTTCAAACTTATGCCCTGAAAAATATGTGACATTGTTGAAAAAAGTAAGGAGATCTAAATAATTGTAAAGGTGTTGCCAACAGTTGATGTGAACACCTTGGTTTTTGCCTCCTCTGATCAGAGAATGAAACTGAGGAACTCAGTGAGCAAAGAAGTTTATTTGTAAGCACTGATCAGTCCTAAGAAGGTAGGCGTGGCCACATGTTCAGACAAACAGTGGCCCCGGGGTCTTTGTGTCGTCTCTCTTTGGCCATCTGGCCTCTCCTCCTTCTTGAAGTTGTCTCTTCCCCTTTTGTTCTTGACCGGTGGGGAATACTGTCTTCTGCTTGCCATCACGCAGGAGATTTTTTCACTTTATATAGTTGGGCTCAGAGGTATTGGGGGCCCAAAGTCCATGACAGGGGTGGGGTGGGGACAAGCTGTAATGTCATACAATGTTGCCTGTGTTGCTTCTCTGTGTTCTCTGTGACACTGCGGTTATCCTTACCTCACTATTACAGTATGTTCTCTTACTCAGCATCCCTAACCCTGCTCACTCCATATAGGCTCCGTTTGGGTCTTACTTTTCTACCTACACTAACAAAAGCATCCCATGTTCACAGGTCAGAAGATCCAAAATTGCTGAGATGCCTGTACTCCGCAAAGTGATCTACAGATTCAATACAATCCCTATCAGAATCTCAACTAACTTCCTGTAGAAATTGACAAGCCAGTTTTAAAATGCATATGGATTTGCAGGTGGCACCTGTAGCTCAGTGGGTAGGGCACTGGTCACATACACCCAGGCTGGCAGGTTCAAACCTGGCCCAGGCCAGCTAAACAACAATGACAACTGCAACAACAACAACAACAACAACAACAACAACAACAAATAGCCAGGTGTTGTGGCAGGCACCTGAAGTCCCAGCTACTTCAGAGGTTGAGAATCGCTTGAGCCCAAGAGTTTGAGGTTGCTATGAGCTGTGACTCCATGGCACTCTACCCACGGCGATGCAGTCTCAGAAAAAAAAAATTCATATGGATTTGCAAAGGACGCACAACTAACAAATAATCTTGAAAAAGAACAAAATAGAAAGGCTCACATTTTCCATTTTCAAAATGTACTACAAAGTAACCATAATCAAGGCAAGGCAGTACTGGCACAAGGACAGACAGACAGAGCAGTGGAGCAGAACTGGAATCCAGAAATAAAATTATACATCTAGGGTCAATTGATCTTTGAGAAAGGTGCCAACAGCATCCAATAGGGATGGAATAATCTGTCCAACAAATGATGCGAGACTTCATAACTACAGAAAAGAATGAAATTAGATCCTTACCTCAGACCATATAAGAAAATTAACTCAAAATGGATCAAAGATAAAATCATAAGAGTTCAAACTGTAAAAGTCTTAGAAGGAAAGAAAGCTAAAGCTTCATGACTTTGGACGTGGCAAACCAAGAATATAGGCAAGAAAAGAAAAAATAGACAACTTTATACTTTATCAAAATTAAAACATGTTTGGGCTTCAAAGGAAAATCCCAAGAAAGTGTAAAGAATACTCACAGAATGGGAGAAAGTACTTACAAACCATATATCTGATAGGTGATTTGTAATATTCATATACAAAGTATTCTTGCAATTTACTAACACCCCAATTTTAAAATGGGCACATGATTTGAAGGCATGTCTCCAAGGAAGATAAATGGCTGAGAAGAACACGAAAAGATTCTCAACATCATCAGTCATATGGGCAATGAAAATCAAAACCACAGTGAGATGCAACTTCACACCCACCGGAAAGGCTAGAATCAAAAATTCACACAATAACAAGTGCAGGAACCCTTTTACAAGCCGATGGGAATATAAAATGATGCAGTCATTTTGGAAAACAGTCTGGCAATTCTTCAAATGATTTTATAGAGTTGTTGTAGGACCCAACAATTTCACTTCTAGACATATCCCCAAGAGAATTGAAAACATATGGCCAAGTTTCTGAAATGGTGGCCTCTGCTGGCCTCCCTGCTGCTGGGATGAGATAGCTCCTGGGACCAAAAGAAGTGAAAAAACTCCAAGCGGAAGTTAAGAGGGTAAGATTTCCACATCTGTAATGCCCTTGCCCCAAACTTCCTAGAAACAAGTGCATGGAAACTGCTCCCCACACACACACACACTCTCTCTCTCTCATGGTTTCTACAGTAGAAAAAGTGACACTGAGGTGGACAACCAGCTTTCTCACCATCATGGGGTTCCCAGCAGGAAGCCTGTCTGCCTCAACCCATGGATGATCAGGAATGCCTGAAGGGATAAATGTTCCCTTTGGAACAGTCAGAGACAGAGCAGGTAGCCAGGCTGTAACTCAGCCATAGGGGATGCAAATCAGAGTGGCTGCTTAGCAGCACCAAGCTGTAGGAGGTCCTTAAGGTAATATTTAGTGACAAGAAGGAGGCAACAACCTAGCAGGGAAGAAAAGAAAAGAAAAATAAATGGCTGGGAGCAGTGGCTCACACCTGCAATCCTAGCACTTGGGAGGCTGAGGTGGGTAGACGGCCTGAGCTCACAAGTTTGAGAACAGTCTGAGCCAGAGTGAGACCCCTGTCTCTAACAATAGCTGGGCATTGTGGCAGGCAACTGTAGTTCCTGCTGCTTGGGAGACTGAGGCAAGAGAATCACTTGAGGCCAAGAGTTTGAGTTTGCTGTGAGCTATGATGCTATGGTACTCTACTGAGGGTGACAAGGTGAGACTGGTTCAAAAAAAAAAAAAAAACTGAAAGAAAATAAACAGGTGAATGACAAAGCATCTCTAAGAAAACATATCCAATAACAATCAAAGGAGCCAGACAGAGAAGAATAAGTAGGTAATCCTTCAACGTAAAGACATAGATGTACCTTTGCAAGAAAAACGTAGCAAAGAGGGAACCATGACCTTTTCAAATGGACAAAGCAAGGAACCAGTGACCCTAATGAGACTGCAATATATGAACTCTGCATCTAAGAATTCAAAAAGACACTTTCAAGGACACCTTTTGATTTCCAAGATAACAAAAAAAACAATTCAGAAAATTCTCAGAGATATTTGGCAAAGAGAATGAAATAAGTTAAAAAATCAAACAGAAATCTTGGGCTTGAGAAATATGCTTGCTAAATTGAAAACTTCATTAGAGGCTCTCAATGCTGCAAAATAGAGGAAACAATAAGTGAGCTTGAAGACAGGCTACTTGAAATTACACAGTCCAAGGAGAAATAAAGAGAATGAAAAGGAAGGAAGATTGCCCACAAGATATAAAAATTACCTCAAAAGACCTTAGATAAGAATTACTGGTGTTCAAGAGGGAGTTAAGCAAGATAAGCAAGATCAAGGCATTGAAAGATTATTCAAAGAAATGACAACAGAAAGTGTTCCTAAACTAGAGAACTATAAAAATATTAAGTACAGGAAGGTCAGAGAACAATGAACAGCTTAAACCCAACTAAGGCGACACCAAGGCATATAATAATCAAACTCTCAAAGGTCAAGGACAAAAAGAGGATCCTAAAGCATCAGCAGAAAAGAAATTCATAACATATAATGAAGCCCCAGTTCGTCTGGCAACAGACTTGTCAACAGAAACCATAAGGAAAGCCAGACAACATTTTCAAAGTGCAGAAAGAAAAAAAATCCTCATCATTCAAAACACTTTACCCAGAATATCCACAAAAGCTATTCTTCAAATATGAAATAAAAAAAGGCTTTGCCAGACAAACAGAAACCAAGCGAATTCACCACCAGCAGATTCATATTACAAGAAATGCTGCATGGAGTTCTTCAACCTGAAAGGAAAAAAAAAAAAAGAGAAAAGAAAACCCACTAATGTGTAAAAAGAAGATGTTTGAATGTATAAAGCCCACTGGAAAAACTAAGTAAAAGGACAAACCTAGAGTACTCTAATACCATAATTGTGGTGTGTCATCCATTTATAACTCTAGTATGAAGCCCAAAAGACAACTCTATCAAAAACAATACCTAGAGCAATCAACTAAGAGACAGATAACACAAAATATGTAAAGCAGAGACAACGTGGAGTCAAAGTATGGAGGGTATAGAGGAGTACAGAGGGCTTTTTCCCATTTTTCGTTTCTATTTTTTCTTTGTGATTTAAGATAATTTGTCATCTCTCTCTCTTGCTCTTTCTTTTTTTTTCAGTTTTTGGCCAGGGCTGGGTTTGAACCCACCACCTCTGGCATATGGGGTCGGCACCCTTCTCCTTTGAGCCACAGGTGCCACCCAATTTGTCATCTCTTTAAGATAATTTGTTATATGTATGTTTTCTGTAAGCCTCATGGTGACCTCAATGCAGAAAACCTATAATAGATTCACTAAAAATAAAAAGTAACAAGTTAAAACATACAAGATGGTAGATCATCATACAGAAAGATCATTGAGCTGAGCTCTCCTAGAACAAGTAGGGGGAAAGAGAGAACCAACCATACCTGGCTCAGGGACCCTACCCAGAATTGTAGCTCAGGGAGCACAGTGAGGAGGTGGTGAGCTGGATATGGCATATTCCGGAGTGGCAGAAATATGACAAATTAGGTAAGTGATTGTGACTGGCTGGGATTGGCTGGCACCCCACAAAGGTCCAGGAAAGGAGGAAGCCTTTTGGAGTTTGAGTTATTTGGGGAAGGTGCGTATTGAGTGGAAAGCTTGGAAGAGTGGAAGGACTCAAACAGTATACAGCAACCAGATTTGAAGGCCAGTTAGACTGGATTTGCCATGGGTTTGCTGGCTGGAGAGGCAATACTGAGAGGGTCTTGGTGGCCAGGGGACTGCTGTTATGGGAAGGTCTAAGGTCTCAGTAGGTGCCTAAAGCATGGCCATCTTAAGTCCACCTGCTGGGATCAGAACTCCACTCTTGGGACAAGCTGAGGGACACCTGCACCCCACGGGAACTGGAGACAGGGGGCACTGTGAGACCTGTCACTGAAGGATTCTTGTGAGCTTTAAGATCCAAACCTAACAGAGTCTGAATGCTGAGAAAACAGTCAGGCAATCACTGAAGGCAATTAAGTTTGGAATAAGGACCAGAGAGGTTTCTGGCTGTGCTCTGTATCCTAAAAAGATCACAGAGCCAACTGGTGTTCAGCTTGGCACCTATAGATCAGTGGTTAGGGTGCTGGCCACATACACTGAGGCAGATGGTTTCAAACCTGGCCCAGGCCTGCTAAACAACAATGACAACTGCAACAACAAAATAAAATAGCAAGGTGTTGTGGCAGACACCTGTAGTTCCAGCTACTTGGGAGGCTGAGGCAAGAAAATCACTTAAGCCCAAGAGTTTGAGGTTCCCGTGAGCTGTGAGGCAACATAGTGAGACTTGGTCTCAAAAAAAAAGCAAGAACTTCTGTGTATTTGGCCATGAGGAAGTTTGGCTTTGCTCAGGCTGAGGCCACTTCAAGTCCTAAGCTCTGAGACAAGGTAATTTGAAGCAAAGGAGGCAGTCAGAAGGAAAAAGGAGGACAAGGAGGTGAACAAAAAGAAAGAACACATGAGGGGAACCAACAGAAAAATTCGGGCAACATGGAATACCAAAACAGAGGAACTTCCTCAAAGGACCATGAGGCAGTTATGGTAGAAGACTCCAATTATAAAGAATTAGTGGACTTGACAGAAAGGAAATTTAAAAATATGGACGATAAGGCAGCACCTGTGGCTCAAAGGAGTGGGGAACTGGCACCATATACCAGAGGTGGCGGGTTCAAACCTGGCCCTAGCCAAAAACTGCAAACACACACACACACACACACACACACACACACACACACACATATATGGATGATAAAGACAATAAAAGGAATGGATGAGAAAATGGACAGACAGAACCAATAGTCAGACGAGAGATATGTAGAGCATTGAAAGGATATGGCAGAGCTTAAGGAAATGAAGAAGATAATCAGGGAATGTAAAGATGCATTTGAAAATATCAAAAATAAGTTAGACCGTGGAGAAGAAAGAACCTGAGAGCTAGAGGATAAAGTTTTCAAGTTAACCTTTTCTGTCTAAAGAGGCAGAAAAGAAGAGAGAGAAAGCAGAACAGGTGCTTAGAGAACTACATGATTCCATGAAGCATTTAAACATATAAATAATAGGGATTCCTGAACAAGAAGAAGATTGTCCAAAAGGAATGGAATCCTACTGGAGACTACCATGAATGAAAACTTCCCACGTTTTACTAAAGACCCTGACATATTCCTTTCACATGGATATTGAACCCTGGGTCATCTCAGCTCAAATAGAGCCTCTCCAAGACACATTGTAATGAACCTGTCCAAAATCAAGATGAAAGAAAAAAATTTGCAAGCAGCCAGGAGTAAGCACCAACTGACCTACGGAAGCAGAGCCATTAGGATGACAGCAGACTTTTCAACTGAAACCTTCCAAGCCAGAAGAGCATGGTCATTCTCCTTCAACATTCTTTTTGTTTGTTTGCTTTTGCAGGTTTTGGCCAGGGATGGGTTTGAACCCACCACCTTTGGCATATGGGGATGGCATCCTACTCCTTTGAGCCACAGGCGCCACCCTACCTTCAACATTCTTAAAACAATTTTCAGCACAGAATTCTGTATCCTGCTAAACTAAGCTTCAAAATTGATGGAGAAATCAAATCATTTTTTCATATACAAGCATTGAGGAAATTCACCATAACAAGACCAGATCTACAGGAAATACTTAGGTGTATTCTCAACACTGACCACTACCACAAAGGACCACCAGCAAAGTAGACACCCAGAAGCTAAAGGTCAAAACTTAGCTTCCACAATGGCACAAAGGATAGAACTACACAATAGACTTTCACAAAATTAGATGACTAGAACTCCACCATACTTATCAATTCTCTGACTAAATGTCAATGGACTGAATTCACCACTGACAGGCACAGGCTGGCTGATTGGATAAAGAAGCACAAGCCATCCATATGCTGTCTCCAGGAGAAACACCTAGCTTTCAAAGACAAATAAAGACTCAGGGTTAAGGGATGGAAAATAATATTTCAAGCAAATGGAAATCAAAAGAAAGTAAGGGTTGCAATCTTATTTTCAGATACAAGCAGATTTAAAGCAACTGAAATTAAGAAAGACAAAGATGGACACTTTATGCTGGTCAAATGAATGAAACAACAAGAAGACATTTCAATTTTAAATATTTATGCACTCAACTTTAATGCTCCCCGATTTATGAAACAGACCTTGATGGGTCTGAGCAATATGGTATCCCATAACACCATGATAGTTGGGGACTTTAACACCCGTTGGACAGAACCAGACAAATCCTCTAAACAGAAATCAAACAAAGATATAAAGGACTTAAACGTGATGCTAAAACCAACGGGATTAATATACATATGCAGAACACACATTCCCAAAGCTAAGGAATATACATTTTTCTCATATCACTCCATAGTACCTACTCCAAAATCAACCACATCCTAGGATACAAATAAAACCTCAGCAAAATTAAAAGAATAGAAATCACACCTTTATCTTCTCAGACCACAAGGCAATAAAGGTGGAACTCAACTCCAACAAAAACATTCATCACTACACAAAGGCATAGAAATTAAACAACCTTATGCTGAATGATAGTTGGGTTTAGGAAGGGATAAAAGAGGAAATCACTAAATTCCTCAAACATAACAACAACGAAGACACATGTTAACAAAACCTGTGAGATATAGCAAAAGCACTTAGGCTTAAAAGCAGATGCTAGAATGAATTTAGACTTTTGGAGCTAGTGGAGAGCAATACAAGTACCCTGCATGTGAGAAGGATATAAACTTTGGGGAACCAGAGGCAGAATACTATAATCTGAATTTTTGTGCCTCTCCAAAATTCATATGCTAAAATCCAATAAGCAGAGTGATAACAGAAGTAGGGGAAGGCTTTTG
>CAUYQS010037892.1:0-20709 GCA_963574585.1 Otolemur crassicaudatus
TGTGGCGGGCGCCTGTAGTCCCAGCTACTTGGGAGGCTGAGGCAGGAGACTCGCTTGAGCCCAGGAGTTGGAGGTTGCTGTGAGCGTGATGCCATGGCACTCTACCCAGGGGGACAGCTTGAGGCTCCGTCTCAAAAAAAAAGAAATGAGCATGAGGCTCAGCGCCTGTAGCTCAAGTGGCTAAGGTGCCAGTGACATACACTAGAGTTGGTGGGTTCAAATCCAGCACAGGCCTGCCAAACAACAATGACAACTACAACCAAAAAATAGCTGGGCGTTGTGGTGGGTGCCTATAGTCCCAGCTACTTGGAGGCCGAGGCAAGAGAATCACTTAAGGCCAGGAGCTGGAGGTTGCTGTGAGCTGTGATGGGGCATTAATAAACTACAAACTGGGCCTGTGGCTCAGTGGGTAGGGTGCCAGCCCCATATACCGAGGGTGGTGGGTTCGAACCCGGCTCTGGCCAAACTGCAACAACAACAAAAAAATAGCTGGGCGTTGTGGCTGGCGCCTATAGTCCCAGTTACTCAGGAGGCTGAGGTAAGAGAATTGCCTAAGCCCAGGAGTTGGAGGTTGCTGTGAGCTGGGATGCCATCTACTCTACTGAGGGCGATAAAGTGAGACTCTGTCTCCAAATAAATAAACAAACAAACAAACTGCAAACTTGATTTAGATTTCTTTTCTTTTCTTTTCTTTTCTTTTTTTTTTTGAGACAGAGTCTCACTTTGTTACCCTTGGTTGAGTGCCATGCTGTCACAGCTACCAGCAACCTCAAACTCTTGGGCTCAAGTGATCCTTTTGCCTCAGCCTCCTAACTAGCTGGAACTATATGCACCCCAACTACAACTGGTAGTTTTTTTTATTTTTAGTAGAGAATAGAGTCTCCCTCTGATCAGGCTGGTCTCCCACTTGAGCTCAAGCAATTCAACCGCTTTGCCTCCCAGAGTGCTAGGATTGCCTGGCCGCCCTTTTTTTTCTTTTGAGACAAAGTCTAGCTCTGTCACCCAGGCTGGAATGCTGTAGCGTCAGCCTAACTCACAGAAACCTTAAACTTCTGGGTTCAAGTGATCCTCCTGCCTCAGCCTCCTGGGTAGCTGGGACAAGTGTCCACCACCAGTCCTGACTGATTACTCTTTGTAATTTTAAATAACTTAGAGGAGATATCTTAAGACCTGACTACTGCCAGCAAGTAAGTGACAGTGTGTGTACACTGCCTTGTTCCCTGCTCTCACCTTCCCAGTATAAACACAATATGATGGTTTGCCGCTCAAATCCCTTGTAGAATGTTCCCTGGTGGCCTCCGTAATCTCCCAGGATGAGTAAAGGGAAGAGCTGTCACATCAGACTATACCGCACTTGAATTCTGTCTCTGTTTCCTTCAAGATGAGTGACTTTGAACTCCACCCTATTTCCAACTCTCAGTTTCATAAAAAAAGTAATAACAATAAAAATCATTAAAGGCTCACTCTGAATTATCTCACTCCACCCTCACAATAATCACCCTATGAGGAGGATACTACAGTTACTCTCACTGATCAATGGAGGAAAGTGAAGCCCAGGAGGTTATAAGGCTTGTGCAAGGTCCCAGGGCTGGGAAGGTCTGAATCTGGATTACAAAGCCAGGCAGGTGGACACCAGATACCACATTCTTCACCTTCACATATAATAGTTTATAACTTGAAGCTGAAGGAATGCCGTGAGGATCCAAGGACATCATGACATAAAAGCCCCTGGCGTGATCATAGCTATTATCATCATAGCCATTCATTCATTTGTTTCCCACGCATAAGATGCAGGAAAACAGCATCAATGCATCTCAATATCAAACTATCAATCTCCAGGGTCAAGTGAAAATGGTAGTAGGGTACAATGTGCAGATGTGGCCAGGAGGAGGGAGGGTATTTGGTGGGACCCCACCTAATGTGCACAATGCAGTGGTACATTTCAAAACTATTAAGAGTAGCATATAAATGACTTCGGTTATTTTAATAACATACACAAATAAAGTAAAAATGGTAATTAAAGTAAAATACTGGGCAGCACCTGTGGCTCATTGAGTATAGCACCAGCCCCATATACCAAAGGCGGCAGGTTTGAACCCAGCCCCAGCCAAACTGCAAGAAAAAATAGCCGGGCGTTGTGGTGGGCAACTGTAGTCCCAGCTACTCGGTAGGCTGAGGCAAGAGAATCACCTAAGCTAAGCTGGAGGTTGCCGTGAGCTGTGACACCATGGCACTCATTGGGCACCAAGGGCAACAAAGTGAAACTCTGTCTCTAAAATAATAATAATAAAGTAAAATGCTTAGGCTGGGTGCCCGTAGCTCAGTGGTTAGGGCGCCAGCCACATACACTGAGGCTGGAGGATTCGAACCAGGCTCAGGCCTGCTAAACAATAACAACTGCAACGACAACCACACACACACAAAAAAATAGCCAGGCATTGTGGTGGGTACCTATAGTCTTAGCTACTTGGGAGAGTGAGGCAAGAGAATTGTTTAAGCCCAAGAGTTTGAGGTTGCTGTGAGCTGTGACACCACAGCACTCTAGCAAGGGTGACATAGTGAGGCTCCGTCTCAATAAAAAAAAAAAAATAATGGTAGCTATTATTGTTTGGGGTGGGTTTGGGGTTGAGCCTGGTAATAATCGTAATTATAATAATGTCAATGCCCTCCAGCCAGTGACCACTACAGGCATGCTCTTAGTTATATAAAGTTAAGGTTATTGGCTTGTTGTAGCCAATAACATGTGATACCTGACGAATCACATGTTATCTAGTAAGAGGAAATCAGAAAGAGCTCGTTAAATGATTTGAGTTTGGCCAGTGCCATAGCTCACACCTGTGATCATAGCACTCTGGAAGGATGAGGTGGATAGATTGCTTTAGCTTAGGAATTGGAGACCTGCCTGATCAAGAGCAAGACCCTGTCTCTAATTAAAAATAGAAAAACTTGGCCAGGTGAGGTGGCTCACACTTATAATCCCAGAGTCCTGAGGCAGGTAGATTGCTTGAGCTCAGGAGCTCGAGATCATTCTAAGCAAGAGCAAGACCTTGCCTCTAAAAATAGCCCGGCATTGTGGCACCTGAAGTCCCAGCTACTCAGGAGGCTGAGACAAGAGGATCACTTGAACCCAGGAGTTTGAGGTTTCTGTGAGCTATGACACCACGGCACTCTACTTGGGGCAACAGAATGAGTAGAAACAAACACACAAAAAACAAAACAAAAACTAGTTGAGGCTGGTGGTAGGCGCCTATGGTCTCAGTTACTTGAGACTATAGGGCAAGAAGGAAGCTACATGGGCAGGAGGGTTCCTTGAGCCCAAGAGTTTGAGGTTGGTTTGAGCTATGCTGCCACCACACTCTGCCCAGGGTGACAGATCGAGACTGTCTCAAAAAGAAAAAAAAAGGTTTTGAGCTTGTGTCTATAGTCTTAGCTACTTACTTAGCTACTCAGGAGAGTGCAGTGGGAGGATCAACTGATAGCAGGAATTTGAGGTTACAGTGAGCAGTGAGGTCTGATAGTGCACTCCAGCCTGGGTGACAGAATAAGACCCTATCAATTTTTTTTTAAGACTTTGGTAAAAACATAATAAGGAAAAAAATTTGTTTGCTATTTGTATTTTATCTTGTGTATTCTGTAACAAACAAGTAGTAAATGATTATGTATTCAAAAAAATTGCACAGCTTTTGTTAAAGCTTTATTGATAGGTACTTTCTATTTATTGTTGTATATTATTTTGTTTTTTCAGACGGAGCCACAAGCTATCCCCCTGGGTAGAGTGCCATGGCATCACGCTCACAGCAACCTCCAACTCCTGGGCTCAAGCGAGTCTCCTGCCTCAGCCTCCCAAGTAGCTGGGCCTACAGGCGCCCACCACAACGCCTGGCCATTTTTTGGTTGCAGCCATCATTGCGGGCCCGGGCTGGGGATTCGAACCTGCCACCTTAGGTGTATGTGGCTGGTGCCTTAGCCGCTTGAGCCACAGGCGCCGAGCCGATAGGTACTTTCTATTTTGGTTGCTGATACAATGCTATCTTTCTTTTTCTAATATTATTTTGTAATTCTTTTTTATATAGGAATATAATTGATTTTGTATAGTTATTTTGAAGTTAGCTATATTGCTGAATTTTTCCATTGTTTTTTGGTAACTTGCAAGTAACTTGGTAACTCGGAAGTAATGAAATTTGTATTTTTTTTTTTTTACAAACTATTGGGATTTTTAAGTTATCATAATTGTACTAGCTAGGATCTTCAACTTTACTAGGAGTGGTGGTAATGAGTACACTTATCACATAATTGATTTGTAGATAATGCTTTTGTTTCCTCATAAAATTGATATATTTGTCCCAATGTTATTTTCACTGATTATGTCAATGTTTTGCCTATAGTTGATGTTCTGTAAACATCTCCTTCATCTTTACATGGATAGAGCTGGAAAATGTTCTTCTTAGCAAAGTATCACAAGAATGGAAGAAAAAATATCCAATGTACACAGCCCTATTTTGAAACTAATTTATAGCTTTCATAGGAATATTATAACCTACTTATAGCCTAAGAAATGGGGAAGAGGGAGGGGAAGGGAATGGGAGGGGTGGACGTGTGGAGGGAGGGTGATTGGAGGGATCCCCTCTATGGTTTGTCTTAAAAGGGTACAAGTGAATCTTTCTAAAAGTAGAGTATAAATGTCTTAGCACCATAACTAAGAAAATTGACATAAAGTCTATGTTCACCAGTTTGATGAAAATATTTCAAATTGTATATGAAAACACCACACTATACCCCATGGTTGCATTAATGTACACAGCTATCATTTAATAAAAAAAAAATTCATGGAATAAAGGAGCCTGAAAAAAAATAGAAAGAAAAGGAATATTAAGAGATGGGAGTAGTGGGGGAGTTACTTATTCCTGTTTTACTAACTCTTCTGTTATGGGCACTGCACCATAGCCTTTGTCACTGCTCTAAGCAGTTTGGGTTCCAGTCTCCAACTCCTTTCAACATTCTGGAACCATTTCATTACAGCCCACTTGGAAGTAATAGCATGGCCAGGCTCGTTCCTCTCTTTAGATATCTGAGCCACAACTCTAAGGAGCTTCTGAGAATATGACTGATATCTTTTGCTTCCTCAGCCTCAGGTGTGGTAGCTGCTTCCTGAATTTACAATCTCTGGGCTATTTCCATATTGGTGTTTCTAGTCATTCAGCACCCAATACCTGTGAAACCAATTTCCTATATTAAATTTCTTCTGTTGAAGTACTTTGTACTTCACTGACTGAAACTTGACCAATATTGAAATTAAAGTACTGTCAAAGGTTCTTAAAATAACCTTTACTAATTGTCCAAAGTTAGAATCTCAGGTTGACTGTGTCTTTCAAGATAACTTGTGAAACTGACATCTAAGTCTTATCCATATGTGTTATTCACCAACCAAATAAATACATATAGTGTGTGGTGATGATAAGTGACATGCAGAAAATAAAGCAGGATAAAGGGATACAGATTAATTGGATGAGTGCTGTTTTATATAGGGTGGTCCTATATTTCATATAGAATGATCTTTCAGATAAGGCAACACTTAGAACAGATACCTGAATCAAGAGAGGGAGTGAGCTGTTCATGTATCTGAGGGAAGAACATCTTAAGTACAGGGAAAAGTAAGTGAATGTGCTAATGGGGGAGGGTCAGGAGTATGTTTTGTACTTGATTATAACCGTGGCTTTACCCAAGCCTATTGGCATGTGGCCATCAGTATACTATTATGTCCAGCTGTGACTCTGGAATTTCTGCTGTCATTGAAATTTCCTAATGTTTCATAAATTTTTATTTAAGGATTTCAGGTATGGGATTATCACAGGAAACATTCTTTCTCATTTGTGGAAAGATTTTAAGAACTTTTATATCATTTCAAAAATCATCTTGGTTAGAGAAGGAGAAGGAAACAGTTCCATGGTTGAAATTTCAGCTGTAGTATCAGAGCCTATTTCAAAACCAAAATAAGAACTTCACGTTTTTCTGGGACTAAAGAGTTTCTGTTCTGTCTTGATTTTGTAAAAATGGCCACTGCTACACTTACATGTAGAAAAGTTTGGAAATTTTTCTCCAAATCTTCAGTCTAATATTTAGAAATATTTTTGTTTAAATCTGTGCTAGATCAGTTTGTACATATGTCACTATTTCTTACCTGTGATACTTCTTTTTGCAACATTAGACTTAACCATAAAACGGTTTATGATTAAAAAATTGCTTATTTCCCAGAAACTGTGCTGTCTCTATTACTGAACTAAACTAAACTCAGATTATATTGGGAATTTGTCAGTTTCTTATAAGTAAAGGCAAAGAAGAGGGTGAGCTCAAGTAATTGATAAAGCTGGGAGTAAATCTGGTTTCCTGGGAATTTTTTTCTGGAAGTTCAAGTGTTGTCTTGTGACCTAGTGTCTTTCCCTCCACCCCAGTTTCTAGTCCTTCTTCCATCTGTATTGACTGACGGCTCCAGCTCCATGTATATTCAGATGGTTGCCTAAAGTGCAAAGTTTACATCTTCTTAGGGTAAAATCTAGTGGAAGGGAAAAAAAAAAGTCCTTTCTGGCTTTTTTTAAATCTTGGAATTGGCCCCTAATTGGCTTGATTCACTTGGCTTGACTTGAATTATGTGATAAACATTAGTTATCATCACAGTCAGGGAGATGTGATGTTCTGATGGGCCTTGACTAAGCTACAATCCAGAAACATGGTCTGAGAGTGGAGTAAAGGTGGTTTATCAGAAAAGTAGGATCGTAGAAGTAGGAAGAATAGACTTTGGGTGGCAAATATCTATAGTATCTCTATAAGCAAAATTAGTGCCTTTCATGGACATCTCCACTGAGTTTTCACTGTATGTTGATTATAAGCCTATTCTGAGGATAAGCCTAGATCCCCAGGCTACATGTCAACACTGATTTCTCAGGGCTCTTGGATGCTGTCTGATGCCATGCAGCTTGGTCACTGCTGATAGGGATCTTGGCTTCTCCGCAGGATGTTAGAAGTCACCTTTTGAGGTTGGCATAACTGTATGGAATCTGTATCAGTTATCAATTGAGGCATACCATATTACCACACATTTAGTGGCTTACAATGACACTTCTTATTTCACAGTTTCTATGGATCAGGCGTCCGGGCATGTGTTAGCTGAGTCCTTTGCTCAGGGTCTCACGAGGCTACAGTCAGATACCAGCTGGCCTGCATTCTCCCCAGGTCTGACTGGGGAAAGTCCACTCCTGTGCTGGCTCAGGTTGTTGGCAGAATTGATTTCCTTGTGCATGTAGGACTGAGGGCTCCTTGCTGACTATTGGTTGGTGGACACTTCCATCCCTGGAGGCTACCTACGGTTCCTAGATGCTACCCACAACTTTTGTTTTTATTTATGGTTTTCCCACATGGGTTTCCCCGATATGGCTGCTTACTTCGTCAATCTAAAGTCAGAGAGCACAAAGAGTCTCATGTTGCATAGTTGTGGGAGTGACATTCTACCACCTTTGCCATATTCTACTAGTGAGAAGGAAATCACAAGTCCTGCGACCAATGAAGGGGGAGGATTACCCCAAGTCATGAACACTAGAAAGTAGGATTCAGGAACACAACTGAGAGGATTCCCTTCACTGGATCCTTGATTGATGCATTTAAATAAAGAAAGATATTGCATGAAAAGTAGAAGCTACTTACATTTTCATGTGTTATTTACTTGTATAGATTTTTTTTTTTTCAAATGAGGAAATCATATGTTTTTGAACTCCTGACCTCAAGCAATCCTCCTGCCTTGGCCTGCCGGAGTCCTGGAACAGTAGGTGTGAACCACCACACCTGGCCCCCCAGGAAATTATTTTTTTAGCTTAAGAGGTAACTACTGCTTCATCTTGGCTGCTCTGCAAATGGTATGTGTATATTCAGGAATTGTTCTTAAGAAGATTTTGGTTAGAAGCTAAATCTGTAGACCCAAATTGATTTTTAAGTTATAAAGAGTGTAAAGAGAATGCAGACTTCTCCAGGAAAGTCAGTCTGGCACGTGCTTTTTCATGGAAAGTGCCCAAGACAGGAGGCCTCCCCAAGAGTTGCATTGATTTTGTAGATCACTCCAGGTGAGGAACTTCTCAGTGGTTTATATCAGTGATAATAAATACACCAGTGATAGGTATTCAATACACTGTAACCTTAACTATGTGCTGGATATTCCATGTAAGGGCTATCAGGAAAGTAGTACATTGTAATCTTAAATCATCATCGTAATTTTGTGAAGGCTGGCAGTAGGTTATTATTCCTAATTTTAAAGAAAAGGCCAGATCTGGTCATTCTTTTTCATTCACCTTCCTCTGCCGATCCTTAAATGTCTGGTTCCATGGCTTGCACAACAAATCTTCATCTCTAGGCTGGACTTCTGTGTTGAACTCTGAAGTCAACCAGCTGCTTTTATGTGGATGGTAGGTGTCAGATACACCCCATTCAACATGTTTAAAAACACAACTAATCCTCTTCCTTTCTTATCTTGGTTCTGGAAACCCAGTCATCCAATTAGGCTGGGCGTCCTTCTCTGCCCCTTATCTCTCATAGCTTCCTACCCCCCTGTCCTTTGTGCACCATGGATACAAAACCCTGTGGATTCCAGCTCTGCAATTCCACTGTCTGTGCAACTCCACTCCATCCCTCCTATACCCACCTGCCATCAAATACACGTCCTCTTCTTGTGTTCTGTGGCCATGGCGTCCTAACTGGTTTCTCTGTTTTTACATTATTTCCATCTCTTAGCTCAGGCATCATCAAATTACGGCCCGTGGGCCACATGCATCCCACCTAGGACATTTATCTGGCCCGCCGGGTGTTTTTGCCACCACTGCTTGTCCTGCTTAGCAGCTGACTTGTCCCGGGGCCTGCAGTCTGGTCCTCCAACGGTCTGAGGGACAGTGAACTGGCTCCCTGTTTAAAAAGTTTGAGGACCCCTGTTTATTCCCCAGGTTCCCCTGAGAGTGTTCATTTTAAATTCTATGTCAAATCTTATACCTTCTCATTCAAAAGGCCTTCTGGGATGGCTTTGTTTGAAAAATACACAGCCGTAATGATTAGCCCTTTCCCCACATCCTGAAATACTAAGCATGTTTCATACTGAACATTTCTGGTTTTCTCTCCTAGCTCTTGTGCCTGCCGGGCGACACCTGCTCACCTCGCAGGAGCCATCTCAAGTAACATTTTCGGTAGGAAGCCATCCCCATCTTCCTCCAGCTTTGGTTACACTGTGCATATTCCCCCTTCCCACCATTTTTGGCAGTTACCTGCACCCTCTTCTGTGTTCCAACAGCATATCCCATTTCTCAGTCATAGATTTTACATCATATGTAACTTTTTCATGAGTGTACCCACCCAAATCTGTAGCCTCATTCATGGCAGCAACTTGTGCTTTAGTAAAAAGTCTCTATGTTCCCAGCATTCAGCATGGCTTCAGTTTCATGAATGAAAAACAGTGAATAACTTAATGAACAGAAACCTAATCTTACCTGTCACTGCAGTATCTCATAATCTGCAGAAAAATGATCAGCCTGTCAATATCCTGGAAGTAATTATAGGTTACAGATCACTGGAGGAATCTGGCCAGTGGCTTGGCCCAGGTTCTTAACATTTTTGACTCTTCGTTTGCTTTATGAGGAAGGTAATTTAGGAAATGCTTTGACCTTCTCCATCAAGAAGATATTAAGGAGGCCTCAAGAGTCAGGTGCTAGGCTCTGCTTGTTTTTGCACCTGCTCAATTCATTAATCAAACCTAATCACAAATGTGATGACATTAGGAGGTGGGACTTTTGGGGATGATTAACTCACAAAGGCAGAGCCCTCCTGAGTGGGATTCCTGCCCTGATAGAGAGGCCCGGAGAGCTGCTGAGGATGTGGTCAGAAGGCCTTGTCTGTGAAGGAGGAACTGGCCCTCAACACAAGCCAAGTCTGTTGTCACTTTGATCTAGGACTTCACAGCCTCCAGAAGGATAAGAAATAAATTGCTGTTGTTTGTAAGCCACCCAGTTCATGGTATTTTGTTATAGAATCTTGAATGGGCTAAAGTAATAATTATTTATATGAAATATATTTTATTTAATATAATTATTTATATGAAAATAAATTGCTAATGTTACTACGTCAGCCTTCACTTTTAGTTGTTTTTGTTTTTTGAGGATAAAGGCAAGACATGTGCATGTGGATTGAGGTCACACAGCTCCAAGGTATGGGCGAGGCTGCTGTGGTGTTACCAGGTAGGGTCTTGCCATCAAGAAACTACGGCAATAGTAAAACCATTACAAGGTCTCTTGTTCAGCCAGTGAGTATGTTCTGGCAACATCTCCTGAGTGTGCTCCAGGTAAAAAAGATGAAGGGAACAGGAATTTTTCTTTGGCGCTGCACCTGTGGAAATGAAGTTGTGATGTGTCCGTTTCCATGGCACAGCTCCAAGTCATTTTCACATGAGGTATCCTCTTGTTGAAAGATTTTTAGCTAAGATGAGAGAGATGGTCCAAATACCCGACGGGTACTATCATTAATTATTAGTGCAGAAAAATATTTATCGAACTTACCATTCATTGAGTTTTTGAAATTATTTCAAGTACATTTTTTTTCTTTAAAGTCATGGCATTGATTATAATGGAATTCTTGTCAAATTGTAAGTATTTGTAACTTAACTATGTTTCTAAAACTGTTATGATTGTGTCTGTGCTAACTTTGTATCCTTATTTCTGATGTGCACACCTGAGCTCCCCTGCTAGACTGTAAACTCCTTGGAATAGGGGCAATGAGTTAACCATCCCTGAATCCCATCACCACTGTGTTTAATACTGTGACTTGCACATGCTATACTCATAACAAATGTTTCATAAATTGAGTTAGGGGGCAGTTACACTTTGCTGAGGTTCTGGCATAGCTTTGTCAGGCAAAATTGAAGACTTGGGGAAGACATCAACAAAGAATTCTTGATGCTATGTTCTCTGGCCTAATCTCTCTCAAATAATTTTTGAATTGTGCAATTTTTAAAAATTAGCAGAAAATTAATATTCGTCAACTATCTATTTTATCAATAATTCTATAGAGATCCAAAGCTTCATTGTTGGTGTAGGAAATCAATGCTTCCTCCCAGTACTTAACTGGCCACTTTATCTTAATCTCCTTTGCTTGATCTTCAGTCTCTCCCTGATCTCTAAATGCCGTCATGATCTGGGGCTCTGTTTTAGGATCAGTCTCTCTCCCTAATATGCGGCATTTCCAAAATTGTAAACTTACTCACAGGCTGAAGAGTCTACATCCTACTCTTTGACTATCCAAACATCTGCGTGCAACTCTACTTGGGTATCTAATTGGCGTCTCAAACTTAGCATGTCCAAATCTGAGTTTCTGATCTCTTCTCAAAATCGTGCACTTCTCGCTAACTTGCCTATGTCTACATAGCAATTCTTCCAGTTTCTCAAGTCAGTCTGGGCAAATCCATCAGCAAAACTGGTTGGGTCTACAGTCAAAATACATGTAGAATCAGCCTGTATCTTCTCGCCATCACTGCTGTCATAGTGCTTTAGGCAACCATTGTCACCTGTGCCATTGAGCTTGCCTCCTAACTGATCTGGCTATCTCCACCCTTCTTCTCATATGGTCTATTTTCAATACGGTGCCCAGAGCATTCCTTTTACAACTGAGAGTGTCTCATTCTTTTGCCATCAGTAATTTCTAACTCACTGGAGGTAGAAGCTAGAGCCTTTGCAGTGGCCCTAGGTCCTCCGTAGTCGGCCTCCAGGGCCTCTGCCCCCCTCCTGCTACTTTCTCATTGTTCACTGCCTCAGTGACTCTGCCCCCCTTGGGGCTTCTTCTAAAACCCCAGTTGTGTTTCTGCCCTAGCCGTGCCCTCTGCCTGAAACACCTGACCTCCAGGTGTCTCCAGGGCTTGTCCCCTCACTGCCATTAGGTCTTTCCTCAGCTGTGCCCTTCTCAGAGGCCCCTCTGACCCTGCGGATTTAAACTGTACCTTCCTCCACTGTCTTGCTCTCTCTCTCTCCTTTCCAGGGCTTGTTTTTTTTTCCTACAGCACTTTCACCTACTGGACCTGTTTTCTGACTCACTTTTTTGTCTCCACGAGGACAGGCATTTCCATCTGTTTCTTTGACTGGTGTATATCAGAAGTGCTTGCCTCATGGTGGTAACAAATAACTATTTGTTGAACAAATGAACAGGTACTTAAAAAAACTGGTATACTATTTCCCAGTATTCATTATGGTAGCTTTCATAAATTACGTGGCTGAATTGCTGTGAGCTGCTTCTAGATGTGTGACAAGGGGGACTATAAGCTGCAGAAATGTAAGGAAAAGTGTAACTTCACAATGCATCAGAAAGAAGTGGGCTAAACCCTGAACTAGAAGAATTCAAAATATTTTATTTGGAGGTTTGGATTTTAGCAGAAAATCAAGCAGAATTAGAGTGTGCCTATTCAAAGATCTTGGAACATGAAAGAAAACACCCAAATGAAGGTATTTCATAACCTTTTCTATCCCATTTTTTGGTTATCATGGTGAGCCATGTGTGAAGACCCTGGGCTTTGGAGCCACCTGGGTTCACACGGTGATACTGCTACTTTCTTGCTGTGTACATGTAGGAAGTTACTTAAAGCCGCTGGCTTTTCTCATCTGCACGGTATCTGTTTGAATGTGAGAACCTACACAGAACCAGGCCCAGGGGTCGGCGGGCAGCAAGTTCATGTTCTGACTTCACATATCACTTCTCTCTCTCCCTCTTTTGTCTTTATGGTCTCTTTCCAAATGAAGGTTGGCCTTGAATCTGAGGAGGTGCTTCCAAGTGTTTCTTTCTGCAGGTGATACATTTGCCAGCACAGTGCATGTGCTTTTGTTAGTCGGCCACATAATCAGGGAGGAGCCAGACTGGATTCTGAGTCAGGGGAAGTCCGGGTTCTACTGTGGGGACTGGTCCCAGAGGAGGGGGACCAGACCCCTTTTCCTGGGGCCTGTGAAGATGCGCTGGCTAGTTGTCCACTGTCTCATCTGAAAGCTGCCCTGACACTCAGTTCTAATGGGTGCCTGACCATAACCCCGTCCAACACTAGCATTGCTCTCGGAACGCTTAGAGATACGCAGCAGGGGGAATTAGTGAGGGAGTTCTCTTCTTTAGGAGGTGGGAGTCCTTTTTTTAAAAATGAAAAATCCTTTTTGTTTTTCCCTTTCCTAACATATTAGTTAGAGATACATTTGGATTAGCAAAGGCAGTTGATTTTAATCTGGGTCATTATATAAATTACATTTAATGGTTACTGAAGAAATTGGATTGACAATCTTGATGGAGTTCTCATGTTGAATTCTGATTCCTTGTTTTGTGGTTTGATAGAACTCTAGCAATTCTAAAACTTTCAAAACCCCCAATTATTTCATTTTCTTAGAGATTTTTCCCCCTTTTCAGTGGGTAGGTAAAAGTAAGTTAATATGCTACATGTTACACACACACACATTGCCCCCCCCCAAAATGCACATTTTAAGCAAGAAAAACACTATCACATTTGTAATACTCAAGTCACGTTTGATTTCTGCAATTACAAGAGGTGCTCAATGTGACTTATATCCATATATCTTTTATTATTGGTGTATGTTGAGTAGTACAATTTTAATACAGTTATTTTCCTTTCTTAAAATGTGTACACATTTTTTTGCACCCTTTGTGTGTGTATGTGTTGGATATGTAACACCCCTCTCCCAGTTCTGTGACCTTATTTCTTTTTCGTAGGAGAGCAATTATGATCCTACCATATATTTCTCTTTCTTTAGCTTTTATTCTTCTGAAGATCTTTGGAGAGAGTTCCTAAAGTTACCCAGAAATTTGCTCAGGAACTGTTGAACTGAAGTGAGAGGGTTCAATTTCAAATTTTCCCCAGTTTCCAATAAAGGAGGGGAGGCAAGAAGCCAAAGCTTCCCTGTCTTTAATTCTCCCTCTGCCTTTCACCCAGCAGCCTTCCAGCTCTCAGCACAAACTGTGCACCTTGGCTGTGGTAGCAGTGGGCTCTGTCCATCTGGGCAGTGGCTTTATTTAAGCACAAGGAGTCTCCGTGAAGCTCAGCTAAGACTCCTGGTGGGACCCAGGACCTTCCCAGGATCAAGCTTGGAATTTCTAAATGAGCTGGAAAATTGGTTCTGAGGCTTCAGAGGTGAGCAGGCCACCACACTGCCCAGGGAAACCCTATTCCCAGTGTTTGCTGGCAGTGACTGCTGACCTGGAATCCTCTTTATCCATGTGGTGGAAGTCTGCTGATTTCTCAGGATGCAGGTGGTTTTAGAAAGAGAAAAGTTGTGAAGGTTGACATTCACAGTCGTGAGTGGTGACACATTATTCTTTTTTGGAGTGTGAGCTCTTTGTGATTTTTAAAGGTGTATAGACTGATGGTCTGTGTCACTGCCCTTCTTGTTGGGGGTTTTCTTCTTAATCCTCTTCCTAAGAACTCATCGTGTATTATAAGGATTAAGCTTTTTTGTCATGTTTTGAATATATTTTTCTAAATTTGCTTTTATACAGTGTGAGTTGATCATCTTGGGGAGGAGGGTGATTGTTCTATTGTTTTTATGTTCAGAATCACTCCAGAAGGCAAGAGTAACATCTCAATCAAATTCATGTCACGTTCCGTTTTCTAAGGCCTCAATCTGAAGCAGCAGGAAGCCATGGGGAGAGTGAGCCAGAGACTCTGGTTCTAAGCTCTGGTCTAACCTAAGCCTTGGGCAGGTTGCTTGGACTATCCATTTGGCCCTCAGTTTTTCCGTCTTATCTCCTACTTTAGAGTTTTCAGTGTGTGCTGTACACAGAGCACTTGGTGGTATCAGCCTGGGCTAAGTTCTTAATGGACATCAACCATATGAAGTTCTGTGAGTTGAATATTCAGCTGTTTTTCTGCCATCAGGAAGACAGGAGTGGGAGGGGATTGCTTTTTACAATAACCTTTTAATCCCTTAGGAGTTCATTTTGGTATATGGTGTGAGGTGAAGTTCTGACTTGGGTTTTTTGTTTTTTTCCAATTGGCTATATTTTTTTAAATGTTGTTTATTGATCAATTTCTTTCTTCCCCATTGATTTTTGTAAAGCTACAGCACTTCCTTTATCACTTATCAAGTTCTGTCTCTTAATCTATTTCAGTGATGACTTACATGGTCCATTAGCAGTTGGGCAGTGCTCGTTTTCGTATGTAATTAGTTTTTCTTTATTACTGAGATCTGACTCACAGCCAGTGAGATGAGTGTGGAAGTCGGAAGAGTGCAGCTTGAAGAATGTTTATGTAGACTTCCACTCTTGTAATTACCAACCACATCAAGCCGGGACCACAGACAGCTTCCTGCAGCCTGCTCCCTGACACACCACTGTTCTAACTTCTGTCATCATAGATTAAAGGCATTTCTTTCTATTCCTGCTTTGCTCAGGATAAAATTTACTATATACATCTTCTGCATCTGTTGAAGTAACCATATGGCTTTTACTTTCTTCTTTTACTGGGTGGGGTACATTGGTTGATTTTTTTGCAAATGTTTAACTTTGTGTCCTTGGAATAAATCCCCCTTGGTTATGATGTGTTGCTTTTCTTCAATATCAAGGGGTTTGATTTTCAAGTATCTTGATAATGATTTCTCCATCTTTGTTTATGGAAGGTATTGGGCTGCCGAACCTTTCTCCTCACAGCCTTTAGTGGCAAATTGTTGCCTTATCATGTGATAAAGTGGATATTTACTTCTTGTTCTATCCTCTTACTATATAAGTGTGGTGTTATTTCTTCTTTTAAGATTAGGCAGGTTTCACCGGTGAAGCTGTCTGAGATCGGATTTTCCTATGAGAAAAGAAATTAAGTAATTCATTTAATCTAGTTTCTTTAATAGATAAGGAATAAGAAAGAGTGTGAATTCTTCCAGATTTTCTTCATCTCTCAGGTCTTTTCTAATGCATAGTCTTTCTTTAATATATGATTAAATTAGTGAACTCATCCCAGAAAAAGTGCTACATAGCTGAGTGTTACTATGGTCACCTTTAGAGTACTCCCCTTAGAAAGCTATGAGCTGATACTGGTGCCTGGTCCATGAGAAAGCTATGAGCCAATACCAGTGCTTGGTCCATGAGAAAGCTATGAACCAATTCCAGTTCCTAGTCCATGAGAAAACTATGAGCCAATACCAGTACCTGGTCCATGAGAAAGCTATGAGCCAATACCAGTGCCTGGTCCATGAGAAAGCTATGAGCTGATCCCAGTGTCTAGTCCATGAGAAAGCTATGAGCCAATACCAGTGCCTGGTCCGTGAGAAAGCTATGAGCCGATACCAGTTCCTGGTCCATGAGAAAGCTATGAGCCGATACCAGTTCCTGGTCCATGAGAAAGCTATGAGCCGATACCAGTGGCTGGTCCATGAGAAAGCTATGAGCCGATACCAGTGGCTGGTCCATGAGAAAGCTATGAGTTGATACCAGTGCCTGGTCCATGAGAAAGCTATGAGCCAATACCAGTGCCTGGTCCATGAGAAAGCTATGAGCCGATACCAGTGCCTAGTACATGAGAAAGCTATGAGCTGATACCAGTGCCTAGTACATGAGAAAGCTATGAACCAATTCAAGTGCCTGGTCCATGAGAAAGCTATGAACCAATTCCAGTGCCTGGTCCATGAGAAAGCTATGAACCAATTCCAGTGCCTAGTCCATGAGAAAGCTATGAGCCGATACCAGTGCCTGGTCCATGAGAAAGCTATGAGCCGATACCAGTGTCTAGTCCATGACAAAGCTAGGAGCCAATCCCAGCTCCTGGTCCATGAGAAAGCTATGAGCCAATACCAGTGGCTGGTCTATGCTTTAGCTAAGTAATGTTGGACTCTTTTTCTGCAGTGGCTATCAGAGCTGTCATCATATTACCCTTGATGTCCTGAATGTTATCAAAATATGTTCTTTTTGGTATTTCCTTTATCTTTGGGTAAAGAAAAAAAGTCATTGGAAGCCAAATCAGGTGAATAGGGAGGGCATTCTAATGTAGTTATTTGTTTGTTGGCAAAAACACCCCTCATTGACAGTGCTGTGTGAGCTGGTACATTGTCATGTTGCAAGAGCTATGAGTTGTTGGCCAAGATTTTCAGTTAAGATTTTCTTAACTGTTTCTCTATTGATGTTTATTAGGTCTGTGATACTTCTCATAGTTAGGCAATAATTTTGATGCACAATTTGATGAAGTTTTATAATTTTTTTTCATTACTGGCTGGCTTTTCTTCACATTTTCTCTCTCCTCATAAAAACGTTTAATCCATTTCTACACTGTCATTTGGCACTATGAAATAGAACTGCATTTTCTTTACTTTTATCTAGTATGACAATATTTATATTTTAAGTGGAGGATTCAGTTCATTTACCTTTAGTGTAGTTGTGACATTTTTGGATCTAAGTCATCTTGCTGTTTGTTTTCTATATTTATACTGTACAATCTTTGGAGTCTTTTAAATCTCCTCTCAACTTTTTGATTAATCAAATATTGTATTAGTTTTTTCCTTCTAGTAGCTTTTCAGCTATTTTATTGTTCTTTAGGTCTGGGATTCCCAATGCCTGGGCTGCAAACTTGTACCAGTCCTAGCAGTAGGTGAGTGAGTGAAACTTCACCTGTGTTTACAGCTACTTCCCATCACTCACAGCGTGGCCTGAGCTCCCCTTCTGTCACACCAGCAGCAGCATTAGAATTTCATAGGACTGCGAACCTTACCATAAACTGCATGTGTAAGGGATCCAGCTTGTGCATTCTTTATGAGAATCTGATCTCCCCCCAAGTCCCGGTCTGGGGGAAAACTGTCTTTTTTGAAACTAGTCCCTGGTGGCAGAAAGGTTTGTAACTGCTGCTTTAGGTGATTATTCTGGAGAGTAAAATATTCATCCTTGACTTTTCAAAGACTGTTCTAAATAAATACTTTTATTACTTCTTAAAAAATGCAAAAATTTTATAATATTTTAATTTTATTACCAGCCTCTGTACTTTTGTGTTTATGTTGTCACATCTTTACCTTCTGCATATATTGAGAATTCCCAAGGAAGTATAATTTTTTGTTTTTTTAAGATAAAATTTAAATAGTTGGGGGAGGCGGAGCAAGATGGCGGAGGAGATGCATCCCTGAGTCAACTCTCCTGGTGGTTTCAGGTGAGAGTGGGCCTGTGGGATCTCTTCTGCGTGGATTTCTTGCGTGGATAAGCAGTGCAGGGTGAGCAGCAAAGAGCTGAATTGCTGGATTGGAAGTGTAGCTCAGAACTACGGTGTCAGCCAGAAAAAACTCGGGGTAGCAGCTGAAAAGGCGCCATCTGCCACCTGCGGTGCCAGGTCAGCGGCTTAGGTCGCCGGGCTTGCTTTCTGAGAGACAGAAACCGATCCCTCCCCCAAGAAAGGCTCCTGTGCCCAATTCGCGGGGAGTTTGCATGTCTCGCGGAGAGTGTGGTGAGGTGTGGATTCCCCGGGCAGAATTTGGTGGCCAGAAACGGGAGACATTTGGACCCAGTTTGGGGTGTTAGGGATCCAGGCATTCGGACAGAAACTCAAGGGGAAGGGACTCTGCTTGGGAACCGATCCATCCCGTAATTTTGGAAGTCTGTCTGGAGCTGCACTGACGTGGTGACCAGCAGGGTGAATCGATTCCCGTCTTGCAAACACTGAAGAGTCTTTTGAACGTTCTGCTCCAGCGGCAGCAGTTATAACCCCCCCCATCAGAAACAAACTAAATTCCAAGGGCAAAAGGAGCACTCTAGCTCTTTTCCCTCGGACCACACAAATTTGTTTGAGGGGAAAAAAGGAGTTGAGTGCAGGGAATCGGTTCCCTTCCTACATACACTAAAAAATCTTTTGAACGTCCCGCCATGACGGGCGGCAGCAACGGCAGCGGGGGCTGTGGCTGTGGCCCCTCCCACTCTGGAAATAAACTGAACACGGACCACAAAAGGGGTGGCTGCAGCTTTTTTCCCTCGGAACACAACGGTTTTCTGTTCGAGGGGAAATTAGGAGTTGAGTGAAAGTCTGGTGAAGTGCGAACTTGTGTCCTGAGTTTGGAGGACAGATAGAAGTGGGCTGCCAGCCAGGTACCAGATGTACTGTAAAACCTCCAAAATGGCGTCTCCATAACACCTCCCCCAAAAGCGTGGAGAGCTCAATATGATCTGCAGGGAGCCATCCGGCATCTGAAGTTAATCCAAGACACCCAACACTCTGTGGGAACTGTTGTATGGAGAATCTGGCATCCTGCCAGCAAAGATTCTCCATAATTTTTTTCTTTCTTTCTCTTTTCCCCCATTTTTGGTATCAGCGTAGGGACCACTCACAGCACCCCTTGTTGTCTAGAAAATATACTGCAGCACAATTATATATATATTTTTAAACTGGAACCCAACCACATTGAAAAAGAGACTTGTTTGTATATGCTCAAAAAAAAAAAAGGTAATTTTCCTAGTGGTGCCCTCCTTTTTTTTTTCTTTTTTTTAATTTTTAATTTTTTACTTTTTATTATATATATATTTTGATACTTTCTCTTGTTGGTTTGGTTGGTTTCCTATTTGTTTGCTTTATCAATTTACGACCGACATTTCTGTGGTTATCCTTTATTATCACTATTTTTTTTTCTTTTTCTTTCTCCCTTCTTTCATTTTTGATCTGTTAGCTGACTGGCTTGTCTGTTGCTCTGTTTGCTTCTTTGTCTGTTTGTTTACAATTGGCTGAGTGTCTGTGCATAGGAGTGCTTGTATGTCTGGTAGCATTTTAGTCTGTTTATTTGTCTGCCTTGTTTCAATGTATTTTGTACTTTGCTAAATCTCCATGTTGGCTATATTCCCTAACTAAAATTTTCACATTCAATAAGAATTTGGAGGAATAGAGGATGAGAGCTGACTAGAGCTAGCTTTCAACATAAACGTCAGTTCAGGGAGAGAGACAACTACTGGAAGAACCCAACGAAGCTGAAAGTGGGGAGGTGAACTGAGAGAAGAGATAGGTAAACACACATGCTCCCCACAGAGGCAAACCACGACTTCAAGAAAACAAATTCCAGGCTCAGATTGAACCAAAGCAGAATATTCTACAGCTCCCATTGAATCCCTGAGGCTGATAGGCTTCAACTATCTCTGCTGGCTGGCCACAAACAGTGGTCACCAAGTGGAGAAGGTATTGACATTACTGGGACTTTGTCAAGCACAAAACCCTGGTGGACTCATTGACCTTACCTGGACTCTGGTAGACACAAAACCCTAACTCACTTGCCCATTGGATAAGACTGTGTTACAGAGTCTGGGGCAACAAAAACTATTGGTGGGGCTAACTGAGAGTGAAGTTACCAGAGTCCAGCGGCGAAGGGTGAGTAAGGAAGGGAAAGAGACTTCAGCCTCCTTACTCCAAATTATGTACTGAACAGGCCTTTCTGACTCCTCAGAGCATCAGAGCAAGCCACATTTATACCACCAGTAAACTCCTATTAATTAGTTGCTAGAGACCTTGTGATCTTTCCAACCAGGGAGTGGGTACTGACCAGGTCAATAGGTTTGGATCTCTTGATTTGGGCAAATTAACTGGTGGTTGAAGGAGAATCTCTGATGCTCTCAGGTTTTTCTCAGGCCCAAATTGTCCTCAGGTGGAACATTCTCCAGTTGTCACTGAGTGCCTAAGATAGTCAAGCCTCAGTTTCCTTTGCTGGTGGGGGT
>CAUYQS010037893.1:0-13661 GCA_963574585.1 Otolemur crassicaudatus
ACAGGCGCCCACCACAACGCCCGGCTATTTTTTGGTTGCAGCCGTCATTGTTGTTTGGCGGGTCCGGGCTGGGGATTCGAACCTGCCACCTTAGGTGTACGTGGCTGGTGCCTTAGCCGGTTGAGCTATAGGCGCCGAGCCGAGAAGGACTTTTTAACAGATGCAACCATTGAATGTTTTACTATGTGAACTTACAGTAACAGAAGTGACAACATTTTAAAAATAACATGTAAAGTATTTAAGGAATTCTTAAATCCCTCAAAGTGTTACCATTACAAATCGAAGTATGATTGGAGACTGTAACTATGGGCAACTTTGGAATCCTAAATAAAAAATACAACGTAAGTGTCAGCTGGATCTTTTTGGCGTTCTGTCTTCATGGTGGTATCCACGAGCAATATCACTGTAAGTATGAAACCTTTTTGAGTTTTCAGAAGAATCCACCCACACTTGGCATTTCGAGCATTTAATAACCAAACATTTACATGGCTATGAAAAAGTATTGTACAGCCCCTGCCATCTTGCTGACTGTCTTTTCCTCTACTTTTCGCCTTGCCTTTGGAACACATTTATCTTACTTTCTCATTAGACATGTTTTAATTTTTCTGAAGCCTTCATTCTGGCCTGCATATGTGGCCCACAGGAAATCACCTAACTTAAGTAGGCTTATTTCAGATGTTTTCTCAGCTAAAGAGATTATCTTAAGATTAATTCTCAACCCAGCTGGCAAGAGAGAAATATTTTTGTATTACGTTCCTCAGAGAAAAATATTTGCAGCACTTTGAAAATTTATCACATAAATTCTCTCCCTAAAAGTGGGTAAGAAGACCACAAAACATGCAATTTATCTGTGCTACCAGGGGCTTTTGGGATGTGAAGCCCATTCATCCATCCCCTTTTTTCCCAGGAAGTTCTTCTTAAACCTTAGTGCGCTTCAGAACTACTCGGTGGACTTCTTTAAAACCAACTGCTAGACCTATCCCCACAATTTCTGATTCGGGGAGTTTGGGTGTCAGGAAAGATTTTGTATTTCTAAACGTTTTCCAGGTGATACTGGTGCTGCTTCTCCTAGGACCATAGTTTGATAATTCCTGCTATAGTGGTTCTAAGTTTTACGCACTAAAATTAACAACAGGGGAGCTTTTAAAAATCTTGGTCAGGCCACACCTCAGACAAATTAAATTTTAGTCTCCAAGGATGGATTCTAGTCCTCAGTGTTTAAAAAACTCCTCTGGTAATTCCAATGTGCAGCTAATTTTGAGAATCTGTGCAAAACCCCGAACCTGCAAAGCTGAAGCCTGGAGCAGAGTGGATAATATCCAGGTCTTGCTTAACCTTGTATTTGGAGCAGAGTAAAAGAAAAATGAAAGCTTTTTGGTGTCCTGCAATCTTAATCTCATTGCAGACCAAAGAATCAAGCTAAGGACTGATCCAGAGAGGCAATTATGGCGGGCCCTAAGTTAGGATCCTTTCAGAAAACTTTCTATTTCAGCCATTTGCTGAAGAGAGTAAGAAGAGAATTCTCTAGTTTAGTTCAATCAAGCAGCCATATCATGTTTGCCTGGAAATGTATGGCCCTGAATTATTTGAATCATGGCAGCACTAGAGTTTGAGGATGACTAAGAGAGAATGCTGAATCTCTAGCTCATTTTCTTTCATGTTTTTTTCTGTGCACAGATCTTTCTTCACAGATACCAAATTAGAGGGCATAGGTTCCCCCAGGTTTGTTTGGGGCAGGTTGAAAGAATGGGATCTACTTTTCTCCATTTCTGGGGATCTTGCTTGTTGGAAATTTGACCTGGAGGACCTGAAATCATACTTAAATCAACTCTAGCTACTTAAGTCTGAATTCATATTCCTGATTATTTCCTACTAGCCTCAACAGTGAAGTGGCATGTTATAAACCAAAGCTCAAAATTCCTCTTTAATTCCTGGTCCTTACTTCCCAGAAATGGCCTCTGGTTTTCTAGTAATAGGCAGCTTATACCAGAGGCTTCAATGCTTGCTTTAATAGCAGCCTCAAAGAAGGCGCCAAGTCTCTTAAGAAGCCTGCCCTAGAAAGAAGGAACATGGATGGGGCTTTAGATCAGTTCCCAAAAGTCAGACTATGAACCTCCTCATTTCTTATAGTACAAATGAAAAAAAAAAGTCTCTAGATCGGGGTGTCCAATCTATGGTCTGCAGGTTGCACATGGCCCAGGATAGCTATGAATGTGGCCCAACACATGATCATAAACTTACTTAAAATATTAGAATTTTTTGTGACTTTTTATTTTGGTGGAAATGGGTTGTGCAGTTCTTAAGTGTGAACTTTGTAGATGATAACGTCCTATCATATAAAGTAAACATACACATGTTCTTGCTATTTGTACGCATACATTGCTTTAGTTTTATGGGGGTGGATAACATGCAGATATCATCATCATTTCCTTGTGAATTTCTTTTTTTTTTTTTTTTTGAGACAGAGTCTCACTATGTCGTCACCCTCAGAAGTGTGCTGTGGTGTCACAGCTCATAACAACCCCAAACTCTTGGGCTTAAGCCATTCTCTTGCCTCAGATTCCCAAGTAGCTGGGACTACAGGCGCCTGCCACAATGCCTGGCTGTGTTTTTGTTGTTGTTGTTGTTGTAGTTGTCATTGTTTGACAGGCCCAGGCTGAGTTCAAACCCACCAGCTCTGGTGTATGTGGCTGGCACCCTAGCTGTTGAGCTACAGGCACCAAGCCAATACTATGAAGTTCATAAAAATATTATCAAGTCATTTATGGTATCAAAAGCAAATTTGTGCCAGAATTTGACTTTACAGATTTTGCATTTTTAGTGGATTTAACTGCTCATTTAAATGAGTTAAATATGCATCTTCAAGGTGAAAACCAACTTACCAATATGATATTTTAAACTGTAACAGCATTCCAAATGAAACTAAAATTATGGGGAGCACAAGTTAAGGCAAACAATTTTATGCATTTGCTATGTTGGCAGCCCTGTGAACTGGGAAAAAATATGCAGCCTTGCTTTTTGATTTGGTGCAAGAATTTGAAAACATTTTAAAATTTCTGGGAAGATAATATTTTGGTGCATTTGTGACTCTATGTTCAGTCAACATAAATATGTTACTTGCCAATTCTTAAATAGAATATATAGTGCTGTAGTCTGACATTCAACTTATAGAAAAATTTGATTATGTCTCTTTGCTGGACTTTTACAAGTCCTATTTTCCCAGAGACAATTATCCCTGGCTTCACAATCATATCTTATTCCTATATTTTGGAAGCTCCTACATTTCTGAGCAACTATTTTCAAAAGTGAAGTATATTAAGAGTAAAATTATAACCAAAACATCTGATGTTCACTTCGAGAATTGAGAATTCTAACTGCTTCCATTGAACCAGATATTGTTCCAATTAGTTTCTCCAATACAGTCTAAATTATTCCATTAGTTTTATGTTGCCTACTTTTCTAATAAAAAATATTGAAAAACCCAAGACATTTTATTACTTAGATATGTACATTTTCTACATTAGTGATCACAAACTTTGGACCTGTTCAATGATTTTAAAAGACTCTCTGAACGCACCACTGCACAGTTAGGATTATTATATGAGGACTTTTTTTGCTTATCTTTGGTGGCAAAGACCATGAAAATTATACTTGGACATATTTATTTACTCATCAGCTTTTGGTAGTGTTTGTGTATTCTTTCAGTATGGCCCAGAGAAGCCAGAAACATCCCTGCTCTAGATGCCAATTTGACTACCAAAGTCCTTACTGTCCTACTTCTCCTTAATTGCTGTACTAAGTAACACTTGATGAGGCCTTGGAAGGCAGTTTAACTGGTTTCAGATTGGTTTCACACAAACCCTAGTGCCCTGCAGATGGTTAATCTTTACTTTCTCAGACCATGTATCCAACAGTTTGAGATTCTTAATGTATTTGCTCTCCTGCTCCTTTCTTGAGTGAAGATTTAGTCCTGATCCTATAGCAAAGCATCCCAGGTGAAAAATCACTGAAACTTGATTCAAAGAGGATATTTTAGGCTCTGTTGTCTGTTATGTTGTCTCTACATGGAATCATATTAACATAGGCATGAAAGTCAGTAATTCTTTGATATTCCCTAAACAGCAGCCCCATCAAAATTCCATGTTTGGAAATTTTACTTAAGATTTGACAAATTTTGCATCATCCTTCTACTATTTCATTGGTTTTCTGTCCCACTTTGGCCTCTGTTTTTGAAGAGTAAACAACTTTTTCTTGTCTCAGAGTGTACTTTCATCTCTTTTTCTGAGCTTTGGGGCCAAGAGACTTCTATGCTCTTTAAGTTCACCTCAAGCGGACCTAAGAAATTTTCCTAACAAAGGTAGACCTTTTGCTAATAGGAATTCTCTCAGTTTAAGAAAAAAGTCTTCCCTAAATGTCATTTATTGGCCCCACTCAGTATGCCAGGCATTAATTAAAAATTTATAACATTATTCCATCTAATCCTTTTAACAATCCTTTGCTGTAGGTGCTATTATTTCACTTTTGATAAGGAAACAGGCTCAGAGAGGTTAAGACATTTGCTTAAGAAGATAACTGAGGATCTATGGATCTAAGTTGACATCCCAGCCTATTCTTACCACTAAGCATCAACCATGTTTCTGGAACATGGTGCTGGAGGTTCGTCAGATACTTACTTTTTTGAACTTTGCAGAGTTTCACAGTGGAATGCAAAAGAAATAGGTCTCAACACTGCAAAAGGCCCAGTACTCTCAAAAGCAATAGCATATATACATAGACTATACAATTAAAATGTATTTTATATATTGTTACCGTTAAATCTGTGCCAGTGTGAATAGTAAGAAACAACTTTCATTGATGGTTTTAATTTACAGTTGGCTGTGGATTAGTCGTGTTTGTCTAATAAATAATACACCCTAATGCGTATTATCGCAGACTTTGAGTGTTTGGTTTGTGTTAAGCACAGAATGAACCGTAAGAGATTATTTCGGTCCTAAAGCGCTTATTCTAATCGGCATATAAAGCCTGTGGTTTTGAAAAGTTGTTGCAAAAATACGAAAGTATACTAAATGTTAAATGAGTGGTCCAGGGAGGTCAGACTCCAAAACCTAAGATGGTCGAAATCTCCATGGAAAAGGTAAAATGCAGTCCAGATTTGAAGAATTGTAGAGAAAGCTGGAAGTCTATTCCTGGTGGAACGGTCACTGGGAACTATGTTTTATTGTAATCTGCTCCTAAAAACAACGCTGCCCCTCGCACCAGCGGCTCCTAATCAGAGACCACTGCCTGACAACAGGTGAAGAAACACCGCCGACCTGGGTCTGCGGCTCGGCCTCCGGGCGCGAGGAACGACGGGACGGCCCTTGCCTCGCCGTGCTTCCGTTTCCGGTCCACGGGCTCCGCCTCCAGGAGGGGCTGGGCCCGGGCACAGCGCGCAGGCGCACGCAGGCAGCTGCGATGGCGCCTCCGTGCACCTGGAACAGGTATCTGCTGCTCTTGGCGCAGGAGCACCTGGAATTCCGCCTGCCGGTGAGCCCGTAGTTTCCCCCGCAGTTTCGGACAGAAGAGGGCAGCCGAATGAAGTTAGTGGGGTGGGGGTGACCTGCACAGCCCGAGGATGCGGGGATTCGGGGAACTGTGTTGGTCGGGACAGATCACGCGTCTCCAATCCAATCCTTTGGCCCGCTGGGCGGGGTGAACTTAGCAGAGGATGTGGGAGAGAAGTCTGGCTAAGCATTTTCATTCATTTATATGTCTGTGTGCCAAGTACCAGAATTAGGCAGGTGAATATGACCGGTCGTCTCACCCCAGGTGCTTTTCTTCTAGCAGAGGATAGAGACATCTGGCAGAAATGGAATGTTCTGTTTTAAATGTCAGATTATGCGTGTCAAACTCAGTGGAGGGGGTAGTAGTAGGAATTAGATGATAGACAACTTGGAAAGTGTTTTATTTATTCATTTAAGAAACATTTTCAGTGCGCCTATAATGGAATGTGCAGATTCTGGGGATATAAGGATGACACAAACAGCCTCTTCCTCCAAGTAGTTTACTCTTTATACTAAACAACCGAGCAGACACATAGCGTAGAATTATAAAATAAGGGTGGTAAATGCAATGAGAGAGAGATGCAGAATAAGAGGAGTGTGAGACCACAGAAATTAGGAGGGCAACATTTTAGGGAGAAAGGATAAATCAATAATGTTGAACGCAGTTTTTTTTTTTTGTTGTTGTTAAAAAAGAGTGAAAAATGTTCAATGATACTCTCTATGAGAGGGTAATTAGTTGGTGAGTTTGCTAGAGCTGTTGCATAGAGTTTTGGTAAGAAATATGAGAACATACAGAAGGGGAATCTTTAGGAGGCTTTCCCTAGGGGATGACAACTTACACTCATGGATGAGTAGGAATTAGTTGGCCCAGGGAGAGAAATATGTAAATTAGAATTACAGGCTGTTCATTATTAATTAATCACCAGCTGTGTGATTGAGAGTGGTGAAGAAGAGACCAAGGTAGGTAGAAAGGGGCTAGAAAATGCAAAGCCTTGAATACCCTCGAGCTTGGAAGAGGTGTTTATTGACTGATTTTAAGTAGAGAAGCCACAAAATCTACTTTTAAAAAAATCATTTTGAAAGCAATATGGAGGATGAATTTGAGAGGAATAAGACTGGCATCAGGGACTAGTTGGGAGTCTGTTAGATTAAGCAGGCCTAACCTAGGGCAAGGGGTAAAAGGATGGCATAAATGGGAAAAATACTTAAGTGATAAAATCATTGGGTCTGGATTGGTTAAATGTGGGGGGAAGAGGGACCAGTGAAGGATGACTCCTTGGGTGCATATAGGAGTGTCTCCATTTACAATATAGAACACAAGCGGAAGTATGATTTAAATTTTGGGCATACTGAATTTGATGTGCACGTGTGACATCAAATGTAGATGACCAGTAGGCAGTGGATATATGAATATGCACAGGGTGGTCTGGACTGGCAGTCAATATTTAGGAGTTTTCTGCATATGGAAATGAAGAGAGAGGATGAAATTGCTCAAAGCATAAAATTAAAAGAATGGTGGGCTAAGTACAGGTGTTTGAAAGTAGAAGTATGAAGGGTCCAAAAAGGGAGGCCATGAAGAAGATAAGAAGTTATCTTCTGTAAGAATTATCCCTCTGTAAGGATAAGAGAGATGTGAGGCCACAGAAATTAGGAGGGCAAAGTTTTAAGAAGCAGGGATAAATTGATAATGTTGAATGCAGTTGGTTTTTTAGTTAGAATGAAAAAAATGTTCATTGATACTCTCTATTAGAAGGTAATTAATTGGTGATTTTGCTAGTCTGTTGTGTAGAGTTTTAGTGGGAGAAGCCAGAGTGCTTGGTTTATAGTCAGTGGAAAATAAGCAAGGAGGGATAAAGTGGACTGTTCTTAATTAGAGCATAAGAAGGAAAGGAAGAGGTTGGTTAACAGTTGGAGGGGGACTTCGGTTCTAGAGTGGACTCCTTCCATGAAGACGTTGAGCTTGAGTGTGTTTGTGAGCTGAGAGGATGAGAAGAATGGATATAAGGGCACCATGGGAGGTGTTCCTCTTTCAGTAGAAGGGGAGATTGGTCAAAGGAGATTTAAGATGGGTATGAGGTAGTTGTCCAAGGGCCTGTTTTCTAGGTAAAGGATGAGTTGAGGTTATTTCTTGAGAGTTGATGGGTCAGCAGTTGAATGGAGAAATTGAGAAACATAGTAAAATTTGAAATAGTCATTGAGAGCAAAGGAGTTGTCAAGGCCAAGTAAAAACACTGAGTAGAGAAGAATACAGGTATTAGAGGAAAGCTGAAAATTCATTGAAAATGAGGATCACATTTTTTTTTTTTTTTGAGATAGACTCTCACTATGTCACCTTTGGTAGAGTGCTGTGGCATCACAGCTCACAGCAACCTAAAACTGTTGGGCTTATGTGATTCTCTTGCCTCAGCCTCCCAAGTAGCTGGGATTACAGGAACCCACCACAATGCTGGCTATTTTTTGTTGCAGTTGTCATTGTTGTTTAGCTGGCTTGGGTTGGGTTTGAACCCGCCACCCTTGGTGTATGTGGCTGGCACTGTAACCACTGTGCTATGGGCGCCGAACCTTGTTTGTTTTACTTAAATTATTTTCTTAAGGGAGATAAGTTACTCAAGTGTTAACTGGTTGTAAACAAAGGCAAGAAACATGATAGAAGTCAGGTTTGTTGGTAGAGAAACAGTAACTAAAGGCTCTGCCCAACAAATACTCAGAATCCAGAGTTTCCATACTTTTCCATGGTTCAATTTCTTATGGGTCACTTTCCATTCAAAGAGTCACAGACACCAAGTAAGATAGGGTTCTTTCAGCTATCAAGCAAGAGTCTTCTCTCAGCCAAGGCATCCAGTGGAAATATAATTTATTTTTCAGATTCCCCTGAGGATTAAAAAGTCTCTTTCACATCCCCTCACCATGCTCCCTGCTCTTGGTCCTCTTGTCAGTGCCCTCTTTATTCAAACATTTTCTCATCTTCCCATCAAGATGATTGCAATGACCAAAAAATTTCAGAATGTTGTGATTTTTTGTGACATTCCTTAAGCAATCAAAGTGATGCATTCTTCAGTATGAAAGTGTGGAGGTAAGTCAGGATGCCTCTTTAGGAGCAGGTGGTGGATCACAGCAGTGCAGCCTGAGTCGTGGCCACCCTGGGCAGGCTGAGGCTGTCCACATGGAGAGCCCCCTACCCATGGCCTGTGGCCTGCGAGGTGGGAGCCCGGTCTGAGTTGTTTTTTTTTAATATGTGCCATATGCTATATTTGAACATTTATTTGAAGAAATAATTTCAGGCCTAGGGTGATATATACATCCTCTTGAAGAGGATGGGGGACCACACAGGAGCATGAGTAATCACTTTAATTCGTTTTCAGGTATTAAATTCTGTTTGTGTTCTGATTCCCACGTACTATTGAGGACTGTAGCTTTTGGAGATCCTAATCTAAACTGGGTAGTAATCAAGTGTGGCTCTGTACTTTTTGTGTGTGTGTGTCTTTCCCTCCATTAGGTTGTCAGAAGCATGTGTGGCTTCTGTACTTTTTGTGTGTGTGTGTCTTTCCCTCCATTAGGTTGTCAGAAGCACTATTGACTCTGATACCTGCTTTTGGAGTTCGTAAATGTCTTAGGGAAAATGTAGCTTAACCTTGGAATTTCTGTCCTGTCTTGGATCATTGTGTGGTAATTCCTGATATCCCTCCACGCCTTACAGTAAAGGTCTGGCTTTTCCAACTCTTTCTAGCAGGAGTCTCTTTCAGAGAGACTGAATTACTTAGTTTGCATCCCTGAAAGTGGAAGTCCTCTGTCATTTGGAGTCTTCCTGTTTTTCAGGGCTTAAGTCACTTTCCATGAAACATCCTTTTAAGCCTGAAGTAATCATTTCCTCTCTTGCACTCTCATACTTTTGCTTCTTTGAGAGCATGTACGACTTTCCACCTCATATTTCAGTTGTGAGGTTAAATATTTTAATTTCCTAGACTTTGCTCCCCAAGATAAATATGTGTTTATTTTTATGTAGCTCAGTGTCTTGCATGTATTAGTTGCTTAATATGTTGAGTTGAGTGAAATAGGATCCCATCTGGGGAAGGCAATGAAAATGATGGTCTGTGCTTTGGGGGCGGGGCATGGTGGCTCACACCTGTAATCCTAGCACTCTGGAAGGCTGAGGCGGGTGGGTTGCTTGAGCTCAAGGGTTCAAGACCAGCCTGAGTAAGTGTGAGACTCTCCTTCCCCATCTCCACTAAAATAATAGAAAAAGAATTAAAATTTTGAAATAAAGAAAAAAATATGTACTTTTGGGCAGTAGAACCAGTAGTCAGGAAATCTGTAATGAGAGGCTACCTTTATGAATTAAAATGAGAGATTAGAAATGTGTGGTCCAGTTTTATGTATATTAGAGTTAATTAGGTTCAATTTTAGTTGGCAGCTGTCTCATTATATTAAAAATAAAGTTCATACACTTGGATTTTATTGCTATTCTGAAACAACCTGTATGGATGAAAGAGAGGCTGAAATAACTGAAAAGCTCATGTGAATTAATGCATTACATGTGCCCCAGATCATGCCACATTTTTCTATCCAATGTTCAATGTAAATTCTCTTCTGTTCTAGTGTAGAAAAATTCTCAACTGGAAAGTGAATTTTCCATGTAATTATTGAAAATCTTGTGTTTCACTTTGTCAAGTAGGTTGATGGAGTAGTTTAAACATGTTTTGCTTTTCAATTTGCAACTTGGATTATCATGTTTATTCTCAATTTTAAGTGGCTGCTTCAGTTTGGATAGTAGAACTAATGCTATGCCATACAACTTCAGATAATCTAGCCCTTTTCCCCCCTCAACTCTTCGGATCTTTATGTTTTAACCTGTTGCTGATTTTTAACTGTATTTCAGGTGCAGCAAAGTGGTATTTTAGCTTGGTTGTACTCGAATGTTTTAAATGAAAGCTAATTTTACAACATGCTATAATATAAAATGATCTTGGAGTTGGAAACTTCCTGGTTCTGAGTATCTGTTTTGCTTTTTAATAGCTGTGTCTCATGGTGGGCTTGGTTTTAAAAGCTCCTTCTGGTTGGGAGAATAGGGGATTGTCAGCAGCCTGAGTGGGGACACTTACCTCTCAGTAGGTTCCTTCTCTGTAAGACCTGCACGGAGTAGTAGGATTTTACCTGCTTTATGTTATTTAAGGAGTTAAATTGTTAGTATCATGAATGATAAAATTTGTGTAGTCATTTTGTATTTATCAGTATAAAGTGATAGCTTCAGAGAATACGGACACTATCTGAATAGATTTTAATTTTCCACGATGCTTTTAAAATATCTATTGAGTTAATTAACTTTCTAGTTCTGTAACTTTGTCCAGAAAGAAGAGAAGATTAAGTTAACGTATTTGTTAAATCCATTATGATGCACCCTACTTATTTGTTTACTTCCAAACGTCCTCAAATTATCTGCCTAGCTGTTTATTTCTTTTTTATTGATCAATTGTTAGATTTACTAATCTGTAGTTTCTATAATCTGTTCTTTCTCTTTTCAAAATCAGGACTTTTATGATCAGGTCTTCGGCATCTTTCCTATTGTCTCAAATTTCTCAAGTTTTTAAATAGTTATGATTATGACTATTAAATTTTTTCAGAACCCTGAATTATGTTTGATATTGAAACTTAAATGCCTCTTCAAGTAGATCATCAGTCCACTTTTTTGATTTTGTGAGTCATACCTGTCTGTCTTAGTAGACTTTGAACTCTCTGTATTAAAATGTACTCTTTCTATAATATTTTCAATATAGGAAATAAAGTCTTTGCTTTCACTTTTTGGAGGACAGTTCACTAGCAGTCAGGAAACTTATGGAAAGGTAAGTTCAATTTTCATTAGACTGTATGTAGTATGCTTATAATAGAACCTTGGATTTGAAGAGAACTGCTTATTGTAAATTCATATTTGTGTGCTTACTGAGATTTGTTTCTAGAGGCAGTGGAGTCAAAGGGATACTTTAGGAAAAATTGTGGCTTTGGAAAATAATTTAGATTTTAGTGTTCATTTATTTTATTAGTTTTTAATTTTTAATTGAACAGTTGTGCCATGATTTGCATCTATCCTTCCACTGAAATAAGGGCTATCTTCTGTTGATGTGTATTTAGAATTAGAATTTAGAATTTGGCTGAATTTTGGGCTTACATTGGAAAACATTTTAGAATTTGAAATTGTTCATTGTGTAAGACTGAACATATGAGGTTTACATTTTGTATTTGTAGTTTGTCAGTCTGCACTTTGGAAAATAGAGATAGAAAGAATCATTCCCAGTCCTTCCTCCTTGACACGACTTATAATTTGTGGATTCTGCCTTCCAGTCTTTTTCTTTGTGTACTTTTACTGCTGTATAATGCTACTTACTGTAGATATAAGAATACTCAATCTGACTCTAACCAAAATAAAAATCGCTTCAATAGCAAGAGATCAAATTAGGATAATATAGTACAGTGTGAGAGCACTTTTATAAATACCCCTATAAATGAACACGTCAGCAAATTAAATTTAAATTTAGGGTTAATTTTGTATTTGCCCTTTTGTGTAGTTTAACAAAAAAAACCCCTAAATTTAAATTTAATTGTACTATATTATCCTAATCAAGTATTCTTACATGAAAGTAGCAAATGGGAATTTTTTTCTTTTTGATATCTTGAATAAAAGCATATGAGGCCATGTAGCCACTTAAAATTAAGCTGTATATTGTTATTTCTTTCAGTCACCATTTTGGATTCTTAGCATTCCCTCTGAAGAAATCGCAAGAAACTTAATGAAACGGACAGTGTGTGCCAAGTAAGAGAAACTTATATTCTCCCGGGAATGAGCATGTACTTTTGCTGTATTGGCAGAAAGGAGTGGTGTGGAGAGAGCTCTCCTTAGGTTGCAGTTACAGCACTTGCCACAGGGTGGTGGTGGGGGAACAGGAGAGATACCTGCTGAAACAAGGTGAGCAATCTCAGGGGAGGAAAAGTAGAAACACTTGTTTTAGAATAATTTTTTTAAACTTCCATATTCAGTAGCAGTATAGTATGAATGTAAATGCTATGTTTTTACATAGACTAGATGCCATATTTAATATAACCAAAGTATTAGAAAGGCCTTGCTTATGGTTGGTTTTAGTAGACTGGTGAAGTGTAAGATGACAAAAAGTGGGGACTGACATAAAGTGTTTTTTACTGTTTCATTTATTAGAGAAAGGAATTATTATCACATCTTGGTATGAATTAATGCAGTGACGTTTGTCTTTTACCCTGAATATTTCTGGATCTTATCATTGACATCTGTTCTTTTTTTCATTTTCTTTCATTTTTTTCCTACTGTTGAAAAATTTTCTGTCATCAGATTTGAAAATTAAATTGTCCTGTATTTTTGACTAGCATCTTAAAAATTGAACGGCTAGTGTTATCTTTGAGCTGCTTTTTTTCCTGAACATTTTGGCAGATTGCTGAAAAATTTCTTTTCCTTAGAAATTACATTTGATAAAATAATGCAAATAAAAATCTACATAGGGCTTGGTGCCTGTGGCTCAAGTGGCTAAGGTGACAGCCACATACACTTAAGGCGGCGGGTTCAAATCCAGCCCAGGTCCGCCAAAACAACAATGACGGCTGCAACTAAAAAATAGTGGGGCACTGTGGCGGGTGCCTGTGGTCCCAGCTACTTGGGAGGCTGAGGCAGGAGTCTTGCTTGACGCCAGGAGTTGGAGGTTGCTGTGAGCTGTGATGCTCAGCACTCTACCCAGGGGGATAGCTTGAGGCTCTCTCTCAAAAAAAAAAAAAAAATCTACATAGGTCTACTTTTATTAACATGGTTAACAATGCTTTATGTTGTCATACATGACTGCTGTTGTTGTTGAATTGGATACAGTCCCATATTTAGTTAACTTTATCCTATTGAGAACTGCCTGGACCTCTAAATAGATAGTCTTTTAAACTGAAGCTTGTTGATGGGTCTTTTTTTTTTGGAGGCAGAGCCTCAAGCTGTCCCCCTGGGTGGAGTGCTGTGGCATCACAGCTCACAGCAACCTCCAACTCCTGGGCTCAAGTGAGTCTCCTGCCTCCGCCTCCCAAGTAGCTGGGACCACAGGCGCCTGCCACAATGCCACAATG
>CAUYQS010037895.1:0-72588 GCA_963574585.1 Otolemur crassicaudatus
CCTGTGGTCCCAGCTACTTGGGAGGCTGAGGCAGGAGACTTGCTTGAGCCCAGGAGTTGGAGGTTGCTGTGAGCAGTGAAGCCATAGCACTCTACCCAGGGGGACAGCTTGAGGCTCTGTCTCCAAATAAATAAATAAATAAATAAAATAAAATAAGCTCATATTCTGTAAACTATCAATTCTACATCTAAGAATTTAGATGCAAGAACTTAATTGTCGGTAGACACAAACATTTATCCTCAAGGATGTTCATTTCAACATTTTTATAACAGCAAACAAATGGAAATGACCTGAATGTACAACAGGAAATTGGTTAATAAACTGTGGTACATTCTTATGATGGAATACATGGAACTTTAAAAATGATATACTGTCTAAAATATTTACTGCTGAATGAAACAAAAGCATACAAAATAAATGATCCTAATTATCTGTGTGTACTCACAGGGACTCAAGAGTGTGTTGTGGGAGGCTGGGGAGTGGTAAGCACATGTGTTCGTTTTTCTTACTAGTTGACTCAGAACCTACTACCTGAAGCAAAACATGATGCCACTATGGTATATAATCCTCACAAAGGATTAACCCATATTAAAGTTATAGAACCTAAACATTAAAACAGGATGGATTAGACCTTACAGGCAAGCAGGAACACAATTTCATTTTTCAGCACCATCCACTCCCCATTAGGGACTTGATAGTAATCTTAAAGGTAGAATGGTTTTGCTCCCAGACTTTTCATTTCATATAGATTTTTTGTTGCTCTTTCCTTGAGTCTAACTTCAGTGTGCACAAAAATAACTGTCCACAGTGGTTTAGTGTATGTTTGACTTTATGAGTTTTTTTTACCATATAGTCTTAACTTTAGAACCTAACATCATATGAAAGTTCAGTTAAAAAAAAAAAAAGACTGCCAAAAGAATTTTTAGTAAAATTTCAACAATGTCAGAATTACAGCTCATTTTATTCTTTCCTTGGTATTTTCTATGCTTTCCAAGTTATCTGACAACATACCAGGGGTTCCAAGAAAAAGCATACACATTTTAAGAGATGTTATGTAATTACCTTTTGAAGTTGAATTGAATTGTGGTAGCAGCGTGTAGTATGCTACTCACTCAAAAGATGGTGTTAAACTAATGAATGCTAGCATCATGACGAGACAGACAGGACAGTCAAAGAAAATGGGGGAAGCATGGTTGTCATTCACAGAGTGCAAGACCATTTTGAAGTGGTATTTGAAATCTGAGAATGTTGTGGAACTACAATGCCAAAGGAGGCATAAGTATGCAACAGAACCTCCAACATGCCTAACAAGTGCACACGTTTGTGATAAGTTAGACATACATGGTACTGTGTGTGATGTGCACAAAAGAAGAGGTGTGGTTGAGTTTTCCCCATGTTCTCCTGACTTAACACTCCTTGACTTCTACCTATGGGGAACCTTAAAGGATGTGGTATACATAGAAAACCAGCTACACTAGCAGTACTTTGGAAAGAATTTGAAACGGCATGCTCAGTGATACAGGTGGATGCTTTGGTCAATGCTGCTCCAGCAGTAATTTGCCATTATCAAAAGGGTCTGGACACTGATACCAACCTCTTTGAGTACCTCTTGTAATTGAAGAAGCCAGACATGACTTGTACTCTTCTTTTGTTACCGGCATATATTGAGTAGTACAATTTTAATGTAGTTTTTTCCTTTGCTAAAATGTGTACCTCTTTCTTTGACACCCTCTGTATATTACTTTCCTAATCAGAATATAAAATGCTGCTTAAAAATAACAGGGTTGAAAACCTTCTAAACGATAAACTAAAAAGAAACTATGCCTGGACTTTAAAAGGGGTGACTCTTTTAAAGGGCATCTGACCATGCCTTTCATATTCTTCCCCTCTGCAAGCTCTGACAGAGCCCCAATTGGTGCCCCAGCACCCAAGGACAGATAGTACATCGTCGCTAGGATACCATGCAGGAAATACTGGCAAGAAAATTATTTTTACATTTACCTCCTGGGCCGTGCTCATAACTATGCCCAGAAGCTTAGACTACATGTTCCAAAATGAAGCAGCCTTGACCATCAGCTAATGGATCTTTCCCCTACTTTTAAAACTCTCTACCAAATACTCAGGATTCTTAATAAGCTGAGAGCATGTGAGGCACATACCCTTGGTCCTAAGGATTCAAAACTGGTCAGCCTGCTTTTCCCACACCTGATGTGCCACCAAGGACACAGGTAAGAACCAGTTGAATAAATGCAAGCTATAAATTAGACTGGACTCAGTGATAACTAGCTGGATAATCTGCGCCTCTGCTTCCCCTTGGCAAAGAGCCTAATAAAGGTTCGACATTCCTCTTAGGAGCATCGATGTAAACGGGTTTTGCGCCACAGCAATCAATGTAAAGAATTATTATTTAATGAAAATACACACTGGGGCTTTAGGGAGGGGGAGAAGAGAGCTGGTTAGCTGAGGCACCTTTAGCACAAGGCTGTTAAACTACAATTTGCCTCACATTTTGGGCTTTCCAAGAACCTAGAGAGCTCACAGATCAGAGATGGGAGCAGAGACAGGACGGATAACTGTGCTGATTTTCACTGGGGCATAACTCAAGAACTCCTAAGGACAGAAGACAGGTAGGATTAAAACTCCAAGCTGGGGACCCAGGTTTCTCAAAACACAATAGGCAGCTAGGCACCACGGCATGCACCTATATTCCCAGCTACTCAAGAAGCTATAAAGCAAGAGGATCACTTGAGCCCAAGCATATAAGGTTGCAGAGCTACGATGATGCCACCTTACTCTACTCTGGGCAATAAAGTGAGATTTTTCTCTCAAAAACATGTGGCTTTTGTTTGAAGAGTGAACAGAGAGGAGGAAAGCACAAACATTAAGGGCTGGTAATTCTGATTATTCTAGAATTGTTTCTGAGAAGAAAATAACAAAATCAAATCTGAATTTCAAAAATAACTTTAATGAGACCAAATGTATCAGAAGGTCCAACCCCTCACAGCTAGGCAACAGTTTTTGTCCTAAGCTGGAAACACTGAACACACAAAACCAATCTGAGCCTGGGACTTGGGGTCTTTGGGTAATTGAGATGGGAAAAAAGCCTACTTGTTCTATGATCAGAGATCAAAAGCCACCCAAATAAGAGTTTTGTTCAAATGAATAAGTCATAATTAAATACAAGCCTTAGAGATTTTTTTTAATCACAAAACATCTAATTAGCTAGAACACATACATGACCAATGATCTTAATACTTTTTTCTTTTTTTTCAGAGACAAAGAGTTTCACTCTATCGTGAAGAGTGCCATAGCGTCCCAGCTCACAGCAACCTCCAATTCCTGGGCTTAGGTGATTCTCCTGCCTCAGCCTCCCAAGTAGCTGGGACTATGGGCCGCCACCACAATGCCTGGCTATCTATTTTTTGTTGCAGTTGGCCAGGGCTGGGTTCAAACCCACCACCCTCGGTATATGGGGCGGGCGCCCTATCCACTGAGCCACAGGCACTGCCCAATCTTCATACTTTTATCTTAACCTGGAATAACCCCAGGTTAGAAATGCAGGTTCCAGGGGCCCAGAGAATCTAATGACAAAAGTTTAGAGTGAGCCCAAGAATTTGCATTTGCGCAAACACTTCAGGTGATTTGGCTATTTGTGGCCCAGGGCCCGAACTTTGAGAAATTCTAAGCTATGGAGGCCAAAAAGGGCTAACACACCTGTCTCCTTTTATCTTCTAGCAGGAGTCACCTAAGTAGGCTTGAATTAATTCATAATTGAAGCTGAAAGGAATCGGTTTGGTACCTCTTGTGAAACCTCACCAAAATGACAAAACTAAGGCATGATAAAGAATCCCAGAAAGAGGAAAATACAAGGAAAGAAAGCCCTTGCCACATAGAAATTTCTATAAAACTTTTAAAAGAACGAAGATGGTGTACTTCTTCTTCTTTTTTTTTTTTTTTTTTTTTTGGAGAAAAAGGTCTCACTCCTTTGCCCTGGGTAGAGCGCCATTGAGTCATCATAGCTTACAGCAACCTCAAACTCTTGGGCTCAAGACAACTTCTTGCCTCAGGCTTCCAAGTAGCTGGGACTACAGGTGCCCACCACAAAGCCTGGCTAGTTTTTCTATTTTTAGTAGATATAGGGTTTTACTCTTGCTCAGGCTAGTCTTGAACTCCTGGGCTCAAGCAATCCACCTGCCGCAGCCTCCCAGAGTGCTAGGATTACAGGTGTGAGACACTATGCCCAGCAAAGATGGTGTACTTTTGAAAGCTGTACAGTCCCATCTCATACTCATAATCTAGGTATGAATTCTCTCAACTCACCAGTGTTATTACCTAAAAACTTCATGGACTCACACAGACCTGCATTAAGATCTGGGTTTACCCACATATAGCTACCCAACCAATGTTCTTAAATAACTTTTTTTCTTCCCTAAGCCATTATTTCCTCAACTCTAATGCGATTAAAAATACCAACCCTTGCAGGATTTTTATTAGGATTAAATAATAATTTTGTAAGTGCATGGGACACATCAGATATTAGGTAAATGGTGGCTATCATTATTTATTCAATCAACAAACATTATTTATTCAATCAACAAACAATAATGGCTGCAACCAAAAAATGGCCGAGCATTGTGGCGGGCGCCTGTGGTCCCAGCTACTTGGGAGGCAGAGGCAGGAGACTCTCTTGAACCCAGGAGTTGGAGGTTGCTGTGAGCAGTGAAGCCATAGCACCTCTACCCAGGGGGACAGCTTGAGGCTCTATCTCAAAAAAAAAAAAAAAAAAGAAAGTAGAGGAACCAGGTTAGCAGAGGTTATCTGGGACCCTGTAACACCTAATAGGAATTTGGATGCTCTTCCAAGGACAAGAGGACACCATGGAAGGGTTTAAAAGAAAGGAGAGGCATATTTGCTCTTCAAAAAGATTTCTGTAGCTTCCACATGGACAACGGCCTGGGGATTAGAGACAATAAATAAAAACCTAATATTTATTCAGAGCTTAACTGTGTGTTCTGACTGTCCTTAGAACTTTATATGTATGGCTCAGTGCCTGTGGCTCAAGTGGCTAAGGCGCCAGCCACATACACCCAAGGTGGTGGGTTCGAATCTAGCCCGGGCCCGCCAAACAACAACGATAGCTGCAACCAAAAAATAGCCAGCATTGTGGTGGGCGCCTGTGGTCCCAGCTACTCAGGAGGCAGAGGCAGGGGACGCATTTGAGCCCAGGAGTTGGAGGTTGCTGTGAACTGTGATGCCACAGCATTCTACCCAGGGGGACAGCTTGAGGCTTCTGTCTCCAAAAAAAAAAGAAAGAACTTTATATGTATAATATTCTTTAATTCTTAGGAAAACTTTTGAAATGAGTACTATTACTACCCCAATTTTACAGATGATAAAACCTAGGCATAAAGAAGTCAGGTAACCTGCTCATCACAGTGAGCAGAGGATCCGGCATGCAAGCCAGTCTAAGTGCAGTGACTTTGCAATGACTTTGCAATGACTATGAAAAGAAGTGGGAATAAGCAGGGACAAGAGACTGTAGCAGGAGTATAGGTAGGAGAAGGTGGTGGCTGGCCCAAATGGCAACAGGTAGAATGCTGATGGGATTCAGCTTTGCAAAATGTCTTAGTAGTAGAGCCAACAGGACTTCCAGAGGGATGTATAACAGGTGAAAAACAAAGAAGACCTCCAAGTCTTTGGTTTGAGCCACTGAGTGGATGCCAGTGCTATTTCCTGAGATGATTAAGCCAGGAGGAAGAACAAGTCGAGGGTAGGGGAGACATTAAAAGTAACTCTGTTTTGGACATGTTAGTCTGCTGTGTCCATTAAACGTCTAAGTGGAAGGCAGTGGGGTATGGTAGTCTCCACTCAGGGACAGGGTCAAGAGTGGGATGAGTGGTACCTCATGGTCCTGTGTCTCCTTACTGGGTGTATGGGGACAGTGGGTCTCCCAGCTACCGCTCTCTAGCTGACTGTAACAAGCAAGAGCAGAGCCACATATCAGCATAAGATATAACTTGCTCTGAGGCTATAAGCACCTGCCCAGGACACCCTCTGTGATCCAACAAAGTCAGCCCACCCTCTGAACCAGGTTCCTGGGAGCCTGTCTAACCAGCATTCTTTCAGGATGACCTTCCAACATGAAGTCTCCAGAAGGCAACATGAAGCCCTCTGGCCCTGAGGAGAGGCTGGAAATAGGAACCATAAAAGACAGATTATCAGATATCCTGCCAGCTTGTGAGAGAGAGGACTTCTGCACCCCTCCTTCCACTTCAACAGTCCTTTTTTGGTCCTCCTATCACTGCAGCCCATCCGGGTGTGAGGCCCTGGAACCAGTCTCGAGGGCCTGAGTGCCGTGATAATGAGAGTTTCCAAAATAAGCCTCCCACATTCAGGTTTCCCAAATGCCCAAGTTATAGCATTCCCAGAAAAACACCAACCTCACTTGATAAAATTCTTTCAGTATTGACACCTCCTTGGCTCAGAGGAAATGGGTGTGTGCTTAGAGGTCAGGTAAAGGTTGGAAGGGAAAAAGAAGCGATCTTTATGGTTCAGCTGAAAATGTCAGGAACATGAAGCAGCTCATGTTTACACAGTGATTTCCGAAACCTAGAGTAACTTCCAAGTAGCTTTAAAAAAAAATGGCTACATCAACTTGTCCAATGAAATGGCTTTGTAGCCTAAAAGAAATAGTACCAGACTGTTCTCATTCTCCTTGTCTCCTTAGGCTTAATCTCCTAATATATACTTTTGCCAGACCTGATTGTTTTATTTTTTTTATCCGTATTTTATCCCTTTCCCATAAGCTGCCTTGAAACCACTATGGAATAGGATAAAACAATAAATGAATAGACAAATAGTACACAAGTTTGACATTCCTGGATATGACAGATCCCTGTAATCAATAAAAGCTGTTTATTGTGAATATTAACTGGAAGGTAAGGGGAGGAGGAAACACTCTACTTAATATATAAAATATGTTAAAATTTTAATCTCTTTAGGTTTAAAAAAATCTGGTCATAATGAATATCTGTATTTTTTATGTTTTCCTATTCCTAATTACCTAAACAATAATTTATGGGGAAAGTCGGTGAAATCTTATATAATACACGTGTAAGGTAATTTTGTGGCTCTTACCATTCAAACCAGGAACAACAGGACGCCAGTTCAGTAACTTCCAAATAAGACTTGTCAAAGCCACTACAGGGAAATCAGAATCAGTGTCAACCTAAATCTATCCACAAACAAAGCTGGAATCTGTCAGTCCTTTGCTGATGTGGGGAGGTAAAGGCATGTCAATGCCCACTGCTATTCTCTGCTGTTCTTCTAAATGCAGAAATGCACTTTAAGAATATGAAATATCCAGCAGCCTCGGAGCCCAATTTTGGAAAGATAAAAATTATTAGGTTTTCTAAATCACTGCTATGAGCCAAAATCCTTCCTGAGACTAGTGGGCCAAAGATAGAAACCAGAAGCCTTATCACATTTACAGACATCACCCTAAGTGCCTTCTTCAGGGATACTCTCTAACATAAACCCAAATATAGCAATTATTCAGATCACCATGTGCAAGCAGCACATGTTTTTGAGGAGGCTTGTTCTCAAGGGAGCAAAGGAAAAGTGGTATTTTTGTCTAGCGTCTTTTTATCACCAGAAGCCACTAGAACCAGTATCTTGGCACCCCTAAAGCACACAGTGATGACAGATGCTTATAATGCTCACCCTGAGGACTTGCAACCTTGAGGCAGAACAGACGGATCAAATTATGCCTTGTTGTGTACTTTGAAATGTGTCCTACTGCCTTCTAGTATTTTGAAGATTGACAATCTATGCAGTTCACGGTAGGTGGCAACACTGAGCCATGAGAATATACCGTTTGCCAACCTTGCTAAATAGAGAAAGTCTAATGTGATAATGAACCCATTCTAAAAATTAGGTCTCTATTAGAACAATGACAGTGGGGACAAAGTAATTAAAAACACATGCCTGACAAACTTGGCATCAAAAACACTGTAAAATGTGCTTCCTGACGTGGACAAATCCAATTATTCCTTGAGACACCTGAATTGTACCTTTTCTCTCTCTTTCTCCCTAGTGGCTTTTATGAAAATAATATTCAACTTCAATATGCCTGCACTTCGGGAGACAGTGTGACAAGAGCAATAAACACATTCACTGTGTGCAGAGACCAGGGAAAATGAGTTCTGAGACTGCCTTTGCCAGCCCCAGGTGTGGGCTTTCTTTTCCCTAAACTCAAGAGAGATTGGAATGTAGCAGCTGTCAGAAAGCAGCAACAGCCTGTGCCAGAAATACCCTTGCTGGGCTGCTCTAATTGCCAAGAGATAAGAACCCATAACTCACACAGACACTTGTGGCTCAGACTCAGAAACAGCAGGCCAGAAAGCAAAGAGCATGCGTTCTGGAGTCAGACAGACTACATTGTGACTCTTGCCAGTGATGTGACCTTGGGCAAGCTGTCTCCCTCCGTGCCCCATGCCCCTGCTGATCCTCAGTCTCCCTCATCTGTGAGCACTACCAGTAATGTGAACAAGGTGCCTAGTACAGGACAGGACTTAGAGCAGGTGCACTATAACACACTGGAGTTGTTATGGTTATTAACAACTCTAAAGGGGACTATGGAATAAAATGAGCTTAGAAGGCTGGGCACAGTGGCTCACAACTATAACCTTAGCACTCTGAGAGACTGAGATGAGAGAATCACTAGAGGTCAGGAGTTCAAGACTGGCCTAAGGAAGAGCATGACCTTGTCCCTATAAAAAAAATAGAAAAATTAGCCAGGCATGATGGTGTGCGCCTGCAGTCCCAGCTACTCAGGAGTCTGAAAGATCTCTTGAGCCCAAGAGCTCAAGGTTGCAGTGAGCAATGATGATACCACTGCACTCTGGTCTGGACAACAGAGTGAAACCCTGTATTGAAAAACAAAAAAAGATGGCTAGGCGCCTGTGGCTCAAGTAGCTAAGGCGCCAGCCACATACATTTAAGGTGGTGGGTTTGAATCCAGCCCGGGCCTGCCAAACAACAATGATGGCTACAACTGAAAAAAAATAGCCGGGCATTGTGGCAGGCACCTGTGGTCCCAGCTACTTGGGAGGTGGAGACAGGAGACTTGCTTGAGCCCAGGAGTTGAAGGTTGCTGTGAGCTATGCCACGGCACTCTACCCCAGGAAACAGCTTGAGGCTCTGTCTCAAAAAAAAAAAAAGAAAAACAAAAACAAAAAAAACTTGGAGATGGCCATCAAGCTCTCTGGACAAGAGATAGTTGTACCCTTGAAAGGGCCTTGATTTCCTATGAAAAGGAACTATAAGGAACTATAAAAATGAAGGAACTATGAAAATCAGCCACCCAAATCCCTGGATGCTTTCACCTTATTCATTTGTTCAAACAAATATTTACTGTGTGCCAGGATTGTACCAGACGCTGAGTACAATGTATGCCCCTAGACTCGTGAGGTTTATAGTTTAGTGAAGAATAATCATGGAATTTGATAGGAATGTACATCCGTGACAAGTGCTACAAAGGACAGGCATATGGCCATGTGTAACATGGTCATCTAAACTGAGGAAACTGACCCAGTCTCAGGAGCCACATGATAAAGAGGAAAGCTGAAGAAGACCTTGCTCATAAAAAATTTATCAATAACTTAAAGGAACAAACTAGGAAGCACTTAACACCTTAACTAGGACATTTTTCTACTCTAACAGTAAAATCCAGAAAACCTATTTTCCCTTTTTGCTTTGGCTGCCAAGAAGCTCCAAGTGAACGTGAAGCTCAGTAGTCACAGAGACCCTTAACTGAGAAACCCTTATATTCTTCCCAGCCCCTCTGGTTTGTTTTCTTCTTCTTACTTGTATTTTCCCTAGTCTTAATTTCAAATTCCTATTTTTGTTTTATCACTGTATCTAATGTTCATGATACCTTTGGTGAAAGGAAGCAGTATATAAATAAAGACTTATTAATACTGTTTCTAAGGTTAAGAGGCTGAACTGAAAAGAATAAATAGGGAGTACTTGGTGTCCCTGCCTGGCATATGACCCCAGAGGCAGGGAAGGACATGTGGCTTGGTCCACTTTTACATAAGCGGCGTGTTCCTTGAGGTTTGTGTGTAGTACAATGGTGCTTTTTTCCAGAGCCACTTTATCACATATTTCTGCTCTCACAAACAATTTTCCTTTTGCTTATTTTTCCCTCTGAAACATTTACTGATCTATATTTACAATGAATGTATATTCCAAATATTCTAAGACAGCTATCCCCTCATTTTTTTGAGTTTTACTCTTTTAATAAAGATAATTCATTAAATATATAACTGAGGCTTTCCTTCATACTTTAAAAAGTATCATGTGAACATACAAATCCTTCATCAGACCATATATCATGATTTTGGGGATCAGAAAACAGTCACCCTCCTTCCATGGTTAGTTAAAGCTCACATGTTAAGAGGGTGAAAACACAGGATGAGAGATGAGGAAGAGCCTGTTACCATTTTTCAATTTGCAGTTCATCTGTACCTCATTTTAAAAAATAGAATGTTTTAGTAATAAAATGTCTGTTTCTCATACAAAATTCGGTTCTTCTTCTTGGGCAGATTAAATTTCTTTTCTTTTTTTTGAGACAGAGTCTCATTATGTCATTTTTGGTAGAATAATGTGGCATTACAGCTCATAGCAACCTCAAACTCTTGGGCTCAAGCAATTCTCTTGCCTCAGCCTCCCAAGTAGCTGGGACTATAGGTGCCCACCACAACGCCTGGCTGTTTTTTGTGGTAGGTGTCATTGTTGTTTAGCAGGCCCAGGCCAGGTTCAAACTGGCCAGCCCCAATGTATGTAGCCGGCACCCTAATTACTGAGCTAGGGGTGATGAGCCAAGATTAAATTTCTATAAACGATAATCAGACAAAATTCTAATTTTTAGAACCATAAATAATGGCCCTTATGTTTTCCCTCTTTACTTTATGAAAAGCTTTGGATTGTCTCCCCCAGTGAAAAAAAATACATAAACACAATTTTTACACATAAACACAATTTTGCACTTTAGAGGATTCAAAAACCTCCCAGAGAAACATTTATGAACTTTTTAGGCAGAACGTCCCCAAGAATAGAACAAATACCTTAATGGTACCCAAGACAGCAGTGTCACGAAAATATTTAGACAAATAACAGTTACATCTAATACAAATAAGATCTATTAAGGTTAATTAAAATAACATGAAAAATTTTTAATTTGCCTATTTAGACTTTTGGAGTTTTTTTAAGGTAGTCAGTGTAAAGAAAAATACTATATGGCTATTGCAAAAATGCAGAGGTAAGACAGGAATGCCAGAGTTTAGAATGCTCCCAGATTAGGAAACACGGCGTAAGGGATTCACAAACTCCAGGTTTAAAACCATGTAGATCCAGTCTAAAAGTCACTCAGAAAGCGCATCATTCCATACCACTAATTATTCTTTCTTCTCTCTTCATGTTCCCTCAGACTAACAGGCTTGGCTACACACCTCCCCACTGCTCCCTCACCCCTCCAGGACTTCCTTCTATTAACCAGTCAGAGGGTTCTTTGTTTGCTACAAAGATTATTGAAGGGTGAAAGGCTGCCTTGGCATGGAAGATTGTGTGGGGTCAAGGGGCTAGGGGCTCATTCTGAGCTACCCAGACAGAGGTGACTGACCACCGTGGTGACGTGACAAAGATCAGCTGCATTTCACTGACACTCAGACCTAATGAGATCCAGGCATCAGCACAAGAAGTGAGTCGGAAACCCAGGAGTTCAAAGAATGCCCTGTTGGCCAACCCCAAACCACAGCCACTGGGGTCTGGAGCAAGAAAGATTAGAGAAGGCCCATCATTAAAACAACCAAAGCTTTAAAATTCCTACCGAGCCCAGTGGAATCGAGAGGTCTCACACCCTGCGCTGTAACTTCCAGGAGGAGGAAGACTACTTATGTACCTCCAGCCCCTAGCTCACTGCCTGACACATGGTAGGTACTTTGAGGAACAGGAAGAACTCGACTACTTTTGGATAAGGGGAAAAAAGTATCTCATCTCTTTTCTTCTTCCCTCTAGTGTCTAGCAGATGCTTCGTACCAGTAGATGCTCAAGAAATGATGCTTTTAAAAGCAAACGGCCTGATACAACCAGTGAGTGTTTAAAAATAAATAAAGATAATTATCATTTTTTTAAAAAAAGAGCAAAGGAATCCAAGAAACATAATGCCTTTACTTTCTTTCCCCATACACAAGTTCATGGTGGTAAACAAAATGTCAGGAAGGATTGAGCCCAGAATTAAAAGCCAGCTAGCTATAACTGCCCCCCACAGACATAGGCATGCTCCTCCATTAGCTAAGGGGTCCTGAAGTCATTTCTATCTACTCCATCCCCCCAGGGAAGGAAGCTTAAGATGGAATATCACACCAAGACCCATGTGCCCTCTACTCTCTGGATAAACAACTGGATGAAGGAATGGTACACATCTTTCCAACCCAACCCTAGAGGTTGCCTCTAAGAAATCACTACTCTCAGGAGAAAAGAAGTATTAAAGGCAGTGAGCACCCAGCTGGGTGAGTGGGTCAGCAACCACCTGTGGTCACCAGTTATCCTTAAGAAGTGAGTACTCAGGATACTCCCAGGATGGGCTACTCCACCCTAGAGTTTCCCAAACAAGTTGGATCAAATATTAATGACCAAACAAAGGCTCCATAATCTCAGAGCTGGAAGCTATCCACAAGCTCACCCCTTGACAACATCCTCCAGCTTGAATAGCCCCAATGATGACAGGACTGATCCCCTCATCCTCTCACCCCCAATGATGAGAGGACCTATCAAGGTAAGTAACCTACTCCAGCTTTGGCTCTATTGGCAATCTGGATCTCTATTGTTTTTTTCTGAAAAGAAAATAGTTTCCAAGGCACTCCTAAATTCATGAGTCCATATGGAGTAGCAACCACAGGAGAATTTGATTCAATTTCCCCTCTGCCAGCCTGGTGAAATTTTAATTTAGAGCCACTGACTCATTGAATCTATAGGACTAGAAGCAATGGCAATAATAGTTAACATTTATAGGACATTTGCTATGAGCTCAAGCATATGCTAAGAGCTTTACAGGCGTTGTCTCATTTAATACTCACAATATTCAATTTTCCTGTTCTCCTTTGTGCAAAATATTATTTATTAGCTTTTTTGTACATGAGGAAATAAAGCCTCAGAGAACTTGTGTAACTTGCCTAAGGTTATATAGCGAAGAAGAGGTGAGCTAACAATGAAACCCAAGGTTTTACATTTGTTTAGTTTAGCAGTAGAAGCCTTAAAAAAATAGACTATGTCAAACCAAATATATAAAAATAAAGCAGCACTATGTGCGAAGGCCCTGAAGGCAGTGCACAAACACTGATAATTATAATAACACATCTTGAACTCCTCTACTAAAAGTAGTTCTGTTGAAGGGAGTTCTGCTGCTTTGTTCGCTGCTGTGCCCCAGTGCAGCTCCTGGCACACAGAAGGTACTCAATAAATATTGCTGACTGAATGAATCCAATGTTTACAGAGAGTCTACTATGCCCAGGCACAGTCCTAAGGACCTTACATGTATCAGCTCAATTAACTTTCACAACAGGTTCTACTGCACCCATTTTACAGATGAGGAAACTGAGGCACCGAGTGTTCAAGTGGCTCTCCCAAGGTCACACAGCTAGTGGCAGCAGAACTGGAATTTAAACTTGGGGGAAGGGAGTGTCAGATTTTGCGCCTCATTGACAAGGCCAAACTGCTCCATTTCCTTAGACCAGAGCTGAGGAGAAAGACCTAAGGCCTGTCAAAGACTCACTGACAGCCACACCTACAGCTGATGGCAGGAGACCTGATCCTCAGCTGGGCTTCTACTATCAGCCACTTCTGTAACCCAAACATCCTGCCTTTTAATTTCTCCTTCACTTTGCATAATCCCTCTGTGAGGTAGACAGGAGGGCTTTTAGCATCACCACTTCAGAGACAGGAAATGGCCCTGAGTTCCCAGGAATGCCACCATTTGTAGAGAAAGTCAGTGACCATCACCTACTTTAACTGCTGAAGTCCACTCTACTCAACCTCCCTGTGTGAGTGCCCAGCTGGGTTTCACACTTTATGATCCCAAAACAACATCAGGGGAAGAGAGTAAGGAGACAGAGTGCCAGAGAAAAGGACAAAAATGATAAGGAGAGGGTGAAGAGGGCTTTCATTGGTATTTCATGGCAGTTTGATCTCAAGCCCACAATTCAGAAATGAATTGCAATGTCCGCTGTAAACTGCTGTCTTCTGGGCTTTGTCGCTATTCAATAAAAATTCAATCTCAGCGAAGCAATTTCTCCGCTTAAGCAATTTTCTTCCTGCCCCTCCCAGAGGTGTTAGAAGACTATCCTTCAGAATAGTAGATAAACTACTAAATGCCCTCTAGATCAGATTTCACAAAATTCCCACTTCAAAAAAACCACCAATGATAATAAACAACACAGCTAATACTCAGAGTTAAAATGATGCAGAATAACTTATTCTAGATGTCCATTTCAAATGTAAAAACTGCATTTTGAATTTGCAAACAAAACAAACTCTGCAAATGCTTTAAAATTGGTTCCCAAAACTGACTTAAAACCTAAAGCAGCAGTGTCGATGAAATATAATGCAAGCCATATATATAATTTTAAATATTCTTGTAGCCAAGTTTTTTTGTTTTTTGTTTTTTGTTTTTTTTTTTTTTGCAGTTTTTGGCCGGGGCTGGTTTTTTGAACCTACCACCTCTGGCATATGAGGCCGGCGCCCTACTCCTTTCAGCCACAGGTGCCGCCCAGCCAAGTTATTTTTATTTCAGGTTAATGTACGGTACAAACAACCAATTCACAATGTTTGAATTTGTTAGATGAAGTCCCTCTTGTAGTTATGTCCTGCACCCAAAAGTTGTGCCATACACCCCTACATTGTGCCCATTCAGTGGGAGCACCCCAAACCATCCCTCGCTTCTCCTTCCTCCCTTGTTCCCCTTTCCCCCAACTTGAATTGAATTGAGTTTTTCTCCTTTGTGGGCGTGAATTAGATCATCTACAGGCTTCATAGTAGCATTGAGTACATTGGATATTTGCTTTTCCATTCTTGTGATACCTTACTGAGAAGAATGTGTTTCAGTTCCACCCAGGTTAATACAAAAGATGTGACGTCACCATCTTTTTGTGACTGAATAGTATTCCATGGTATACATATACCACAGTTTATTAATCCATTCCTGAGTTGATAGGCATTTAGGTTGTTTCCACATCTTGGAAATTGTAAATTGAACTGTGATAAACAATCTAGTGCATATGTTCTTAGGATAAAATGATTTTTTTTTCTTCTGGGTAGATGCCTAGGAATGAGATTGCAGGGTCAAATGGGAGGTCTAATTTGAGTTCTTTAAGGATTTTTTAATATTTCTTTCCACAGAGGCTGTATTATTTTGCAGTCCCACCAAAAGTGTAAAAGTGTTCTCTTCTTTCCACATCTGCACAAGCATCTGCAACTTTGGGATGTTGTGATATGGACTAATCTTACTGTGGTTAGGTAACATCTCAGGGTGGTTTGATTTGCATTTCTCTGGTGAATAGGAACATCTGTAATTTTAAACATTCTAGTAGCTACATTTTAAAAAGTAAAAAGAAATCAGTGAAATTAGTTTGAATAGCATACCTTATTTAATCCAACATACCAAAACAATCACTTTCAAATTATAATCAGAATAAAACTATTATTAGATACTTTATGTTCTTTTTTTGTTAGAATATTAGAATTGTCTTTAAAATCGGGTGGTGTATTTCACATTCACAGCACATCTCAAAACCTACTAGCTGGATTTCAAGCGCTAGTAGCTACCTTTTTGCACAACACAGACCTAAAGCTTTCAAATCCCAAATATAAATGCCTGCATAATCTCTCCCTCTATCTGACATGGGAAAGTGCACAGACAGTTTGGAATCAGAGCCTTTCTATCAGCAAGAATCTTGTCCCTTACTTTACAACATTAAATCCTATCAAGTCAACTACAGGCTTAAAAGATAAATTTTAGGCTCGGTGCCTGTGGCTCAAGTGGCTAAGGTGCCAGCCACATACACCTAAGGGGATGGGTTCGAATCCAGCCCCCGGGTCCGCCAAACAACAATGACAGCTGCAACCAAAAAAATAGCCAGGCGTTGTGGCGGACGCCTGTGGTCCCAGCCACTTGGGAGGCTGAGGCAGGAGACTCGCTTGAGCCCAGGAGTTGGAGGTTGCTGTGAGCTGTGATGCCACAGCACTCTACCAGGGGGACAGCTTGAGGCTCTGTCTCAAAAAAAAAAAAAGATAAATTTTATACTTAGTGACTCCAATTAAGTCACTGGGAGAGGGAGTGGGGCTGGGAAGAAGGGATTATGAAAACAAATAGCAATATTGATAATCCTTTACATTTATGAAGACCACATAGGAGCTCACATTCATCATCTCATCAGATACCCACACCTGATAACCCTGAGACACCAAGAACCTTAATGACCAAGAGATCACCTGGGTAGACGAGGCAGCATCAGGAAAAACTTGGCTTGGGACTTGGCCTCTGAGTCTTAGGTTCCCACATGATCCACAAAAGTAAAATTGCCAATAGGCACTTACTTAAAATACAGACTTCCAAGCCAGGTAGAGTGGTTCATGCCTGTAATCTTAGCAGTTTGGGCAACATAGCAAGATCCTGTCTCAACCAAAAAAAAAAAAAAAACAAAGGCCAGGCAAGGTGGTATGTGCCTGTAGTCCCAGCTACTTATGAGACTGAGGCAGGAGGACTGCTTGAGCCCAGGAGTTTGAGGTCACAGTGAGCTACAGAAACACTGCTGCACTGTCTCAAAAAAGTTTTTAAATGTATATAAGATACTCATTTATATAAATCTCCAGGCCCTACCCAGATATTCTAAAGCAGTTTAGTGATAGGGAAGGAAAGGCAGAACCCTCAGATCTGTATTTTTAAGACATTTCCCAGCTGATTCTTACGTTGTCTATCTTTGAGGATGACTGTACCAAACCACCTGGAAAGCATTAAAGTGCCTTTCCTTAAAAAAAAAATCCAATGTGGGGAAAACCCCACACTTGACAAAACACAGTACTACTCTCCATCCAGTAAACTTTGTTCTCTGAATTGAACTGCTCATGTCATTCCTCTGGCTTATGCTGAATAAAGTATGTTACAACAGACAGGTTTATAAGACTAGCTGAATTCATGCTGAGTAAATTGCTGGAGATGTTTTTCTTTGCAATTTCAGTGACTTTGCCTAAGGATCTTAGAGAAGATTTCTGCTCTGACTTTGATAATAATTAAAACAATCAATATTTATTATATTTCACAAATATAAATTATCTCATTTGATCCTTAACAACAATCCTATGAGGTTGGTGCTATTGTTAAGATTCACTCAACTTACAGAAAAGGAATCTGAGACCCAGAAGAGTTAATACTTTTAATTAAGCTTAATTTGAAGCACATCTGTATAACGCAAAATCTTCATTATCATTAATCCTCCTAAAACTAAAAATCACTAGGTTTTTTTGCAGCATTTCATGTGCTCAGACTCTACAAACACTGTCATGACCACTAACAGAGCCCACCTACCCCTTAGAGGTGCCCCTCCTCTGTCATCTCACAGCCCCTGCAATTGAATGTTGACTGCCTTCCCCAACAGACAGCTATTCCTTAAGGATAGCACCCCTTTCTATCATGTATGTCTGTACCTAGGAGGTTCCAAGAACACTTTCTTTTTTTTTTTTTTGTTTTTGAGACAGAGCCTCAAGCTGTCCCCCTGGGTAGAGTGCCGTGGCATAGCTCACAGCAACCTCCAACTCCTGGGCTCAAGCGAGCCTCCTGCCTCAGCCTCCCAAGTAGCTGGGACCACAGGCGCCCGCCATAACGCCCGGCTATTTTTTGGTTGCAGCCGTCATTGTTGTTTGGCGAGTCCGGGCTGGGGATTCGAACCCGCCACCTTAGGTGTACGTGGCTGGTGCCTTAGCCGGTTGAGCTATAGGGGCCGAGCCCCAAGAACACTTTCAATAGTACTTGGTAATGGATGGACTGATGGATACAACCCTGCAGGAAGACAGAGATATCTTGATCACTGGACTTTCTGAGCTAGGTAAATGGAAGCTCCATCAAGTTCCTAAGCAGGGAACTCCTGATACAGGAGTATTTGACACTCTCTAGAGGTGAGGAACCACAAAGGGCCATTAGAGAGGGTGAGTAGTTAGGAGGTTCTTACAGATCTGTGATCCCTACTCACCCCCAGATTGCAGACTAGTACTGGTCTGTGGCCTGCTAGGAACCAAGCCATAAAACAGGAGGTGAGTGGTGGGGGAGCAAGGGATGTTTCATCTGTCACTGTCTCCTGTCACCCCCAGATGGGACTATCTAGTTGCAGAAAAACAACCTCTAAGCTCCCACTGATTTTGCATTATGGTGAGTTGTGTAATTATTTTATCGTATATCACAATGTAATAGTAATAGAAATAAAGTACATAATAAATGTAATATGCTCGAATCATCCCCAAACCTTCTTCCCCTCAACCCCTACCCACCTGACCCCAGGTCCATGGAAAACCTGTTTTCCATGCAACCAGTCCCTCATGCCAAAAGGTTAGGGACTACTGCTACAGATAGCTCTGAAAGGCAGAAGGCACAAAGCCGCAATGCAGCAATGACTACATTAAAAGGCAGTTTCAGGCAGGCGTGGTGGCTCATGCCTGTAGTCCTAGCACTCTGGTAAACCAAGGTGGGTAGATTGCTTGAGTTCAGGAGTTTGAGACCAGCCCGAGCAAGAGTAAGATCTCCCCCCCCCAATCTCTCCAAAAAATAAATTAGAAAAACTAGCTGGGCTTAGTGGCACATACCTGTAGTCTCAGCCTCTGGGGAGGCTGAGGCAAGAGGATCACTTGAGCCCAAGAGTTTGAGGTTACTGTGAGCTATGATGCCATAGCGCTCTATCCAGGGTGACACAGTAAGACTCTTTCTCAAAAAAAACATATATAATAAGCCAGACGTTGTGGCAGGCACCTGTAGTCCCAGCTACTTGGGAGGCTGAGGCAAGAGGATCACTTGAGCCCAAGACTTTGAGGTTACTGTGAGCTGTCATGCCATAGCACTCTACCAAGGCAACATAGCGAGACTTTGTCTCAAAAAAAAGTATATATGTGTGTGTGTGTGTGTATGTGTTTAACATAAAAGGTGATTTCAAAGGAATCAGGGATATGGACCCAAGAAGGGAACCTGAAAAGGAAGAAAAGTCATATATAGTCTCCTACTTTCACTTTCTGGCCTCAAAGGGCATTGCTGCTTTGCCCTCTCATTTAGATAACCAGAGCTCTCCTTTTTGTTTTTCTGCTTTGTTTTTCAGGGAGAACACAATCCCAGCCTGCTCATGAGGAGGGAACAAGGCAATGCAAACCTGTGAGCTTCCCACAACTGTGGTTTCCTCCTCCGGGGAAAGCAGAGCCTCTGTCATAGGAAAAGTCTCTTACTTTCCTAGCTTCTCCTCACGGGGGCAGCAGGAACCACCTGTGCACCATCCACGCTCTTGGCCCATCTGTTTCTGGTTCCTAGGTCTTTCTGTTAGAGACATAAAGGTGGACAGCATGGGCCAAAGGAGTCAGCGCCCAGGCCAACCAACCCCTAGCTAGCCAGGGGCTGAGGCTTCTGGGTTTTCTCCCAAACAATCACTGGATGATGAGTCTTTTTTTTTTTTTTTTTTTTTGAGACAGAGCCTCAAGCTATCCCCCTGGGTAGAATGCCGAGGCATCACAGCTCACAGCAACCTCCAACTCTTGGGCTCAAGAGAGTCTCCTGCCTCAGCCTCCCAAGTAGCTGGGACCACAGGCGCCTGCCACAATGCCTGGCTATTTTTTGGTTGGAGCCGTCATTGTTGTTTGGCGGCCTACGCTAGATTTGAACCCACCACCTTAAGTGTATGTGGCTGGCGCCTTAGCCACATGAGCCACAGACACTGAGCCGATGATGAGTCTTAAAGAGGACTAGACAGCCCCACCTGCCAGAGCCCCCAACCCTGAGAACTCCCCTGAAAAGTGTGAAAGCCTCCTTCCTCACCTCACCTCACCAGGAGGGATTATATCGCCCCAAAGGGAGTGGGGGAAAGAACTTGGAAATTCAATACACGATATTTCTAGGGTTTGAGAATCACTGGGATTTTGGTTTGTTTATGTTTTCTTTTTCTTTTCTTTTCTTTTCTTTTTTTTTTTTTGGATGTAGTCAAAGGATTTCACTTTAAGTGTCTCCCAAGAGGCTTACAGAATCAGTATGCACAGAGGATGCCACAAACCTGCCCGCCAAGCCCTACTTCAGTGCCTAATTAGAATGGCAAATCAGGATATTTGAAGGCTCCAAGTTTTGAAACAAAATTTCTGTAGAAAACAGCATAAAAGTATTCATTACTGACAGGCCTCGACTTGCTGTGGGTCTTAGTGAGCATTCTGTTAGCTCAGGCTCTGGCAACACATACCCACCACACACAGACGATGTGGGGGAAACACTCCCTCAGCTACCACTCTGCCCTGTAAGGTATTTTCCTCTCTACTGATCAAAGTGGAAGAAGGAGACATTTTCAAGTTTAAAAACTCTCTTCCCAACTGTGAAATTTGCAAATCCCTAATCCCTGGGTGAAAGGGTAAAGTGATTGGGTCCTTGGGCGGCTGTTTCCAAAAGGCAGCCACTTCAGCATTCCCAGGGAGCTTGTAGAGAACACAGAGGCCTGGGCCCCATGGGACCTGTGAGTTGGAGCATTTTTAAGAACCTCTGGTGGCCACTGGCTAAGCTACTATTTTTTCAACTAGTGGGTTGCAAAATCACATCTGAAGGTATCACCTCATATCTGTTAGGAAGCTATTATCAGAAAGAGAAAAGTGCTGGGGAGGATGGGGAGAAAAGGGAACCCTTACACACCAGCTGGTAGAAATGTAAATTAGTGCACTCATTATGGAAAATGGTACGGAGGTTCCTCAAAACATTAAAAATAGCACCATCGTTCGGTTCAGTAATCCCACTACTGGGTACACATCCAAAGGATATGAAATCTGTATGTTGAAGAGATACTTACACTCCCGTGTTCTTTGCAGCATTATCACAATAACTGAGATACGGAATCAACCTAAGTTGGATGAATGAATAAAGAAAATGTGGAGTGTGTATACATACACTATCTAATACTATTCAACCTTTACAAAAGATTTCCTTCTGTCATGTACAACAACATGGATAAACCTAGAGAATTATGTAAAGTGAAATAAGGTGGGCACAGAGAGACAAACATTGTATGATCTCACTCACATGTGGAGCATAGAAGAGTGGAACTCACAGAAACGTAGAGTAAACTGGTAGTTACCAGCGGCTGGGCATGCTGAGTGGGCAGTGTTGAAAAAGACTGAATACAGAATTCCCTTTAAACAGGAAGACTAAGTTTAAGTGATCTATTGTACATCATGGTGACTACAGTGAAAGAGAATATATTGTATATTTGAAAATTGCTAAGCGTAAAGAGTAGATTAAACTCACCACTAAAAAAAAAAAAGCATGTGGGAGATTACATACATGAAATAGCTTGATTTAGCCATTCCACAACGCATACATATATCAAAACCTTATGCTGTACATAATAAATACACAATTTTTAGTTGTCAATTAAACACACACACCCCTGAATGTATCAGAACATCCTGCACTGCCCCACACTCCGTGTTCCTCACACCAGGAAGGCGACAGCAGTACTGACAAGGAGGAAGAAAGAAGGGTGAGTGAGAGGGCACGGGCACAAACGCCGCGTTCACACCCCCCCCACGTGTATACTATACACACACACAGCTACTCCACAAGGAACACCTTCCTTCCAAACATCTCAGATACCCTGGTCTAACTCCTTTTAAGCCCCTGATCACATGTTTCCTCCCCATTCACATCTCCCCAATTATTTTGTCCTGTGCCTCTGTGTTATCACAACACTCAGAGAACCCTTCTATCTGAGGATTCATCACATGTGTAGAAATCGTTCATTACATGCCTACCTCCCCTCTGCATTAGCCCCCTGAGGGCTGGGAGCTAGTCTGATTTAACTCCTCAGCATCCTTTTTTTTTTTTTTGAGAGAGAGAGTCTCACTTTGTCACCCTAGGTAGAGTGCCGTGGTGTCAACAGCTCACAGCAACCTCCAACTCTTAGGCTCAAGTGATCCCCTTGCCTCAGCCTCCTGAATAGCTGGGACTATAGGTGCCTGCTCCAACACCCAGCTATGAGTAGAGATGGAGTCTTGCACTTGCTCAGGCTGGTCTCGAACTGGTGAGCTCAGGCAATCCACCCACCTCAGCCTCCCAGAGTGCTAGGATTATAGGCATAAACCACCGCACCTGGCCTAGCATCCTTTCATTATTTCAGATATAAGTGGCTGGCACAGTGGCTCACACTTGTAATCCCAGAACTTTAGGAGGCTAAGGTAGGAGGATCACTAGATGCCAGGAGTTTGAGGCCAGCCTGACCAACAAACTAAGACCCCATCTCTTATTTAAAAATTTAAATATTAACTGGACCTGGTGGCTTGTGTCTATAATTCCAGCTACTCAGAAGGCTGAGACAGGAAGATAACTTGACTCCAGAGGAGTTTGAAGTTGCAGTTAGTTATGATCATGCCACTATACTACAGCCTGGAGAAAATAGTGAGACCCTGTCCCGAAAAAAAAAAACCTTTTAGGCTCAGTGCCCATGGCTCAGCGGCTAGGGCACCAGTCACATACACCAGAGCTGGCGGGTTCAAACCCAGCCCAGGCCTGCCAAGACAACAATGATAACAACAAAAACAACAAGAAAAATAGCTGGGCATTGTGGCAGGCACCTGTAGTCCCAGCTACTTGGGAGGCTGAGGCAAGAGAATTGCTTAAGCCAAACAGTTTGAGGTTGCTGCGAGCTGTGACGCCACGGCACTATATACCAAGGGTGACATAATGAGACTCTGTCTCAAAAAAAAAACCAACTTTTTTAAAAAAATAAATAAAATTTAGTGAGTGCTTGCTACATGCTAGGCATAATGCTTAGAATTTATTTGTATTGTACTATTTAATCCTTCTAATCTTATGAACTTTATCATCATCCATACTGCAAAGACAAAAACAACTGAAGCATATAAGCAGTAAGTACCTCGCCCAAGGTCACTGAGCTAGAAAGTAGGGTATTGGTATAAGAACCCAGGAAGTTTCACTTTGCTGGCCAATCTCCCCCATTTGCATGGGCATAATGTCCACTTAATGTTTGCTGAATGAATAGGGATGGCTGAGAATCCCTTCTACCAGGCATGTTCAGTCTGAAGATACAGACAATGAAGACAGTCGTAATAATAATGGTGCAATTTACTGAATACCTACCGTGGGCGCTAGGCTAGGTGATTTACTTGGATTGTCTCACTTAATCCTTGCTTTATGAGGTAAACACTGTTATTAGTACCAAGGCATAATCCAGAAATAGAGACCCAGAGATGTAAGTAACAGAACTCAGATATGAACCTAGACACTCTAGCTCTGATACCTACTTGCCATCATCTAGGAAAGCTGTGTAAATTTAAATTTTTTAATTTAGCTGAGTTTGGTGGTTCATGCCTATAAAACTAGCACTTTGAGAGGCCAAGGTGGGTGGATCACCTGAGCTCAGGAGTTCTACACCAGCAAGATGATGCCACAGCACTATGACAGAGTAAGACTCTGTCTCAAATAATAATTCAAGGGCTCACGCTTGTAATCCCAGAACTTTAGGAGTCTGAGGTGGGAGGATCACTAGATGCCAGGAGCTTGATACAGCCTGGCCAACAAAATAAGACCCCATCTCTATAAAAAATTTAAAAATTAACTGGGCCTGGTGGCTCGTGCCTATAATTAGACAAAACCACATGGGAAAAGAGAAGGTTAAAGACATTTTCCGGTTAATAACTGGCCAGTTTTAATCAGGAAATGCTTCTTTTTCTTTTTTTGAGACAGAGCCTCAAGCTATCACCCTGGATAGAGTGCTGTGGCTTCACTGCTCACAGCAACCTCCCATTCCTGGGCTCAAGCGAGTCTCCTGCCTCCGCCTCCCAAGTAGCTGGGACCACAGGCGCCTGCCACAACGCCTGGCTATTTTTTGGTTGCAGCCATTATTGTCGTTTGGCAGGACTGGGCTGGATTCAAACCCACCACTTTAGGTGTATGTGGCTGGCACCTTAGCCGCTTGAGCCACAGGCGCCGAGCCAGGGAATGCTTCTTAAAAGAGTTGGTCCACAGCTGCAGATTTTAAAGAGAAGAAGAAGAAAGTTGGGGGCTCAGAAGGGACAAAGATGTTTAAATGACTGTATGCTGATAAAGATGAGTCCATCATACTCAATGTATCTAATTATAGTATCTCGGTGCTTCATTTTATCCTCAATTCCTATTCCTAAGGAACAAAGCAAGAAAGATTTCAGAGGCAACGAAAGTCCAGGTAAGGAATGGAACCTATGTGATGTCACACAGCATCCTGACTGTGATCTCAGCTAGCCTTCTCTGCTGCCCAGTGCCAGTGTACTGTATTTCTGGTGTCCAGCCTGACCGACAGTGGGCACCTGCAGTTCACCCAAGATTGGTTCTCCTCTTTTTTTTTTTTTTTTTTTGAGACAGAGCGTCAAGCTGTCCCCCTGGGTAGAGTGCCATTGCATCACAGTTCACAGCAACCTCCAACTCCTGGGCTCAAGCAAGTCTCCTGCCTCCGCCTCCCGAGTAGCTGGGACCACGGGTGCCCATCATAATGCCCAGCAATTTTTTTAGTTGCAGCCGTTGTTGTTGTTTGGCAGGCCCAGGCTGGATTCGAACCCACCACCTTAGGTGTATGTGGCTGGCACCTTAGCCACTTGAGCCACAGGCATTGAGCTGGTTCTCCTCTTCCTATTCAGCAATAGAACTAATACATTTTAGCTGGGCACACTGTAACCCAGAATAAAAGCAATATTTCCACTCAACTATGAGTGGCCGTGTGCATAATACATTATTATAAACATCACCATAAATGTTTCTTACCTAGCATGATTGGATAAAAAAATCAACAACTAATAATATTGGATGCTGTAGTTATTTGAAAGGTCACAGAAATCCTTCAAATACATTCTTTGGAAAAGAGCAAAAAAAAAAAAAAAAACTACCAAGAAATTTAAATATTAACTACACACCTTACAGCTGTCTCATGTTTTATTTCCAAATACACGGTTTCATTTGAAACAGTTTCTGCAAATGTCAGTGATTTTTAATTTCCTTACTTAGCAGACAGATTTTTTTATTTACTCAAATTTTATTTCCCAAACAACTGCTGAAAACGAAGAACAATGCTAGAAGAAAATCTAAACTCCTAATAAGCCATGGGGTCTTGGCTGCAGCAGGCCAAAAGGCGAATGGTTTTTCCTCAAGTACTCTTCAGATACCCAACCATGCAGCACCTTCCTACCCATCCTTCAAGATCCAGTTCAAATACAGTCTCCTAAGGAGCATTCCCTTTCCCTACTAATAGTATGGACACACACACACACTCTCTATAAAATCTTTATGAGGACACTTGTTGGCTTACAGTTGTTTACATATCTGCTTGTCCCCATTCAACTTTGGGACAGCTTGAGGGACCATGACTTAGTCATTTGTGATTCCCCAGCATCTAGTATTATGCCTGGCACCCAGCAGAGGTCCAATGAATATTTGAATTAATTGAATAAGTCAGTTACTTTTAGAGTAATAGAAGAGATGACGTATGTACTTAAGCTCAGAATTAATGAAGCTTAAAGAAAGTTACTACCTTAGATGGAGTTCTGAGTTTTATGTTTGTCCAGACCACAACAAACATGAGCCAGTAACCCATAAAGGAAAGACAGTAAAGACTCTCCAGAAAGCTCTAGAGAAGGGGATGGGGAAACGATGGGATTTTATAGACCCAGTTATCTAAATTAAAGCAGGTGTAGGAAAACCATAAAGGGATCTATTATAAAATGACTGGAAGATGGTGAAAGACCCAGTCTTCTAGAAAAGGGGGGATTCTAGAGACTATGCACAGTCACTTTAAAAGCTGGGCAGGAGGGAGTGTTAAGGGACTATACTCAGTGATCTACTTCATAGAAATATGTTCTTTTTGGACACTTTGCACAGGGACCAGGAAACAGACACATTCTATTGTCATCCAGAGCAGCTCCGAGGACCATGTATGTGTGTGCACACCTGCATGTGTTGAATGGTCACTCTGTACCAGGCACTGTGCTAGGCTTGACAGGAAGAGTCACCAATGACAACCTAGCAAGTACAATTCTGAAGAGGGCAAAAATCCCCCAGAGCAAGTTAATACCCACTTAGAATGTAGACCACCTGATTCCCAGAAGGAAGAAGTGCCTTGTCCAAAGTCACACAGCACAGCAAAGATTAGACTTTTGGTTCAGACTCCCAATAGCTGGTTCTGTGGCCCTCTCTACCACTTCAGAGAACCAGCTGACATTCCTTCAATAATCCTATGTTCACAATGCCACAATAAGATTCAAAGGGAACTGGTATTTTAATTATATCTAATCCAGGTCTGTGGCAGGAATAAAGGAAAATCCTGACAATCTTGGATTTTGCAGGAGGTCTGATGCCTACTCCTGTCTGGGCCCTAATCCACAATGTGTCTACACAGGGCATCTCAGCTAAGGTCTCCAGCAGTTGCGACATTCTGTAAGCACTGGCCAGCCTTGTCTACTCAATCTAAAGCAGTTTAATGACTTGGCACCTGTAGCACAGTGGTTACGGGCGCCAGCCATATACAACGAGGGTGGTGGGTTCGAACCCGGCCCTGGCCAGCTAAACAACGACAACTGCAACAAAAAATAGCCAGGCGTTGTGGCAGGTGCCTGTAGTCCCTGTGAGCTATGACGCCACAGCACTCTACCAAGGGTGACATAGTGAGACTCTGTCTCTAAATAAATAAATAAAGCAGTTTAACCAGTCTCTGCAAAAGTTACAGTGCCCTTCGAGAATAGCACATCCAGTAAAGACAGCCCAGACAATCCAAGTGAAGTGGCAGGTTTTTCCTAGCACTCTGGGAGGCCGAGGTGGGTGGATTGCCTGAGCTCACAGGTTCAAGACCACCCTGAGCAAGTGCAAGACCCCTGTCTAAAAAAAATAGCCAAGCATTATGGCGGGCACCTGTAGTTCCAGCTACTTGGGAGGCTGAGACAAAAGAATCACTTGAGCCCCAGAGTTTAAGGTTGCTGTGAGCTGTGACACCACAGCACCGAGGTGACAAAGAGAGACTCTATCTCAAGAAAAAAAGAAGAAGTGGTAGGCTTAAGTGCTACCCTGACACATTATCACCTTCTGTTGTTTTAGGTGGCATCAGTCAAGCTTGCTAAAGAAACACTTTGATGGGTGAGGTAAGACTCTTTAAAAAGCAACAGGGATCCCAAAGAGGCGAAAGTCTTTCATTCAAGGGAACAGCAACAAAAAAAGTTTACTTCACAATAATTTTCAAACTAAATTCCTTGAGGATCTTTAAGAATACATGGACATGCAAATCTGAGATACCAAAAGAGATTTAGCCACAAAGATGTTTAACACATTATAATGGCATTAAAAAGCTGGAGACAATCTGAATATCCAAAAACAAGGAATTGTTTAGATAAATTATTGATGCCTTCATATGACAGACTCCTAGCTTCTTGATGGCAGGATCTTATGCTAAAGATCCAGGGCCTGTACAAACAGATCAATAAAAGCACGTCATGCTGCCATATTTTATGTGTGATTCCATTTATATGAAATACCCAGAACAGATAAATCTAAAGAGACAGAATACAGATCAGTCCGTTGCCAGAGTCTGGAAGAAATGGGAAAAACTGCTTAACAGCTAAAGGTGTTTCCCTTGGAGTGACCAAGTCATCTCAGAAGTAGATAGAGGTGGTCAGCACACAACACTGTGAATGCATGAAATGCCACTAATTGTTCACTATGATATGGTTCATTTTATATTATATGACACCTCAATACATTATTTTTTTAATCCCAGGCTAAAGCAGGAGAATTCCTTGAGGCCAGGAGTTCAAGATTAGCCTGGGCAACATATCAAGATCCTGTGTCTAAAAGAATTTTTTTGAAAATTAGCCGGACGTGGTAGCATATGCCTATAGTCCCAGCTCCTCAGGAGGCCAGGGCAGGAAGATCACTTGAGCCCAGGAGTTGGAAGCTGTAGTGAGCTATGATGAAAGCCACTGCACTTAAGCCTGAGTGACAGAGCAAGATGCCATCTCTAAAAAAGAAGTAATTTTTATTTTTTAGTTTTTTTTTAATAAGAGAAAGGGTTTATTTACCATGAGTGTGGAGAGAAATCACAGAGTGATAATTCCCAATAAATAATTTTTTTAAAGATCTTATCTCGGGGAAAAACTTCATGTCATAGCACAAAATTTATGAAATATTTTTAAGTAGAAAGAAAAAAGAATGTCTATGATTCCAATTTGTGGTGAGAAATAACGTACATATACGTACATGCACATGCGAAAAGAAAGATTGGCAGTGTAAACACGCAGACAACCACAGAGCAATTCACTCTGGATGGAGGAATGAGCGGACTTTTTCCTCTTCCTCTCTGTGCTTCTCCTCCGTATTTTCCAAATTTACTGTAGGCTAATATGTATTATTTCTGTAATACATAGATCACCATGAAAGCTTTGCGACAGACTGTGTTATGGCTCTTTCACTTCCAAGAAACATAGTCAACAGCGTCCTTCCTGATTCACCCTTGTACTTTTCCACTTGCTTGGCTGATCAGTATTGCTGGGAGGGTTTCATTTGGTTCTGTCTGTGCAGATTTCGTGTTCTTGATTTTTTGTACCTTAAAACTTTTGCAATGACCCACATAATAGAAATAACTGTTCTGCAAGTGCAAGATACCCAGACTTCTCTATGGAGAATGTAAGACCTCAATGCATTTTAAATGACCCTAAAATCCAAAAGGAAATGTGCTTACACTGAAGCTATCATATCCTGGGGTAGTAGGATTATGGCTGACTTATTTTCTTCTTTGCTAATTGCTTAATTGTATGGCACATGTAACCAGAGAAAAAATATTGAAAAAGAAAAGAATGAAAAGAAATGTGGGCTCGGTGCCTGTGGCTCAAGTGGCTAAGGCGCCAACCACATACACCTAAGGTGGCGGGTTCAAATCCAACCCAGGCCTGCCAAACAACAACAACAGCTGCAACCACAAAATAGCCAGGTGTTGTGGCAGGAGACTGTGGTCCCAGCTACTCGGGAGGCGGAGGCAGGAGACTCTTGAGCCCAGGAGTTGGAGGTTGCTGTGAGCTGTGATGCCACAGCACTCTGCCCAGGGGGACAGCGTGAGGCTCTGTCTCAAAAAAAAAAAAAAAAAGAAAAGATATTTGAATGCTCTAACGCAAAAGCACAAGCACCCATTGCAAAAATGGAAGTGTCGAGGCTGGAAGAAGCTTCTAGTCTTTAGGCTGAGTGATCGGCCACCTGCCACCACACGCTTTCATACTTTTAGCCCAGGTTCCCTGACACCACTGTCTAAATCAGCTCCAATTTCTCTCCATAAAGTGGGAATAGATGGAATTATTAACAAACATTTGGGAACAAAATTCAAAGCCCATCTTGTTTTGTGCCAGATTAACTCAGGAAACTGCTGAAAACGTGTTTGTAAATGTTTAATAAAATTCACAGAGCCAAAAAAAAATGTGCCTAACATGCTTGGGTTATCTTTTTCCAGGCTCAGCACCGGACATGGATAATGTCTAAAAAAGGTGCCAGGCCAGTTATAAATCAAGTTTGAAAAACTGGACCAAGCGGGACCATAAGAAGTAACTACCCAGGGCAGTAACAGACGATAGTAATGAACCTGAATTGGCTGAGTGTAACCACTGTAGTACTGAAACCATCTTGATTAGAAAGGCACAGGCAACAAAAGGCCCACTCAGTTGAAATCTAATCTGTGTTAATTAACGCCCCCGAGAAGGAAAACATTCTTTATCAGTGTGCAGTTCCTGACTAGAGCTCTCTCACAAAACCTGGCTCTGGTAGGGAACTGAGGGCTCCTTCTGTGGCCACAGAGGACTGCACCTGTCTACCTCCCCCAGCACAGGTGCCAAGTCCAGGGGAAGGAGCCCATGTGATGCTGGTGAATTTTCTGGGCTAAAACCTACTGCAGGATCCACTGACAGAGCAGGAGATAAGTGATGGATGGCAGGTCTGGTCCCCCACTCAGACAGTGTGAATTCACACACATACTCCCTCATCTTCCCTCTGACTCTCACACTCTCTTACACACTCTGCTGTGAACTGGCTCCCCTCTCCACTTCAGGCCACCTTCCTTTCAGTCCTGTGGCCCCTTCACTCCTAGACACTGACTCATGTTCCCTTTTGTACAGAATACACAGCCACTGGGGCCCCTGCTTGTGAAGCCAGGTCACAACCTCGAGTCCCACCAGCCCTGAAGAAACATGCTACTGTCCCCAAGTGCCTGACACCCAAAGCAGGAGGCATGGGCACCTAGGAGCCCAAGCTGGGCCAGGAAACAGAAATGAGACGAGAAGCCTTGGAAGATCTGGATTCCAAATTGCCCCTATATTTACTCAAATGTCTCCTGAGATCTGAACAGAGGGCTAGGGGGAAAGGATAGGAAGACAGGGAGGGAGACCAGATACACGCACCTCATATCCCCTACCCCAGCTGGCAGAAAAAGCCCTACAGGAGCCATGAGGTGGAAACATGTTTCCCTCGGGTTACGAGTAACCCCTGTGAAACTTCTCAAGCAGTAGGTGCCAACTACAAACAGGTGACTGAAGGGTGAAGTGAGGACCCACAGCCCAAGGTGATACTCCACCCCCAGGGCCCTGCTCAGCCACAGGAGAGGTGCTTAAATAATAAATAACAACCAACAAAGACTGTAACAGCTACACCCCAGGGCTGAAGTCTCCCAGTGTCTCAGAGCAGGAACACTTCCCGGACCTAGAGGGACCTTCCCCCCAAACAAGCGGATAGGGACACTGAGGTACCCAGCGGCCTAGGTAGGGAAGGAAAGCAGCTCTCTCTCCAGTTACAAGCAAATGCCTTGAACCCAAACCTGTTCTCAAACTTCCAGCTTCCTTTCACCACCTCCACTCCCACCGTACCTGTCTATCCTCCCCAAGAACAGACCCAGCAGGCAATTCCCCACTCCGCCCCTCTAGGAAGGCCACAGCCCCTTGTGTTGTAGGGAGGGGTCCAGCGGAGGAGGCGTCCAGCAGAAGAGCTAGATTCTCCGAAACATTCCTCATTATCAGCTTTTTCCAAATCCAAAACACAAAGCCCTCAAGTTTTAGAAAAATCAGGTCATTAAGTGAGGTTTCCTTAGTGAGATCCCCAAACTGCACCCCTCCCCAGCTGGTTTCTCTGTCACTCACAAAGATGACCCAGGCTCCAGAAGAAAGGACAAATCCTTGACAACTCAGCCACAAAAGGCCTCTCAGCAGCTTGAGGGGGTCCAGATGCCAGGCTGTGCTTGACTCATGGGAGGACAAGTCTCACAGAGGGGAAGAGCACCTGCCTCTCACACCTGCACTGGCCCCTCAAAGGCACTCTGCCTCCCTCAGCTTCCAACCAAATGGCTGAGAGCTCCAGGGAGTTTACAATTACCAGCTACAGGCAACCGGAGAAGTGGCCCAGAAAAGAGGCCCTCCAGCCCCGCACCCGCCCTAACCATGCCCAAAGGGGGGCATCCTGAGCCGTCATTCTCCCTGGGATAGCATCTTCCCCAGAGGGGACATATGTTGCTTCTCTCTTGGTCTTCACACCTACCCTGGCATCATCAAAGTGGGAGACAGGATGCTGGCAGAGCCAGCACGTGTGAGTGTGGAAGGTTAATGGCAACCCCACTGTATTCTCCTGGGAGAAGGTGAAACAGCCGCAGGTTTTTGAGTCATACTGTCCTGAGATTAAATTTGAGGTTCTGCCATTAATGAGCTATTAACCATAGACAAGTCATTTACCTTTCTGTGCCTCAGTTTTCTCAGCTGTAAATTAAAAGCATAACTACCTACTTCACGGGCCGCTGTTGAGATAATATGAATGAAACACCTGGCACGCATGTAGAAGGTGCTTGATGAAAATGTTTTGTTGGGCCCGACCACAATGTACCAGGTATAAAGCAGGAGCCTGCATGACAAAATCAGGCTGACATTACCCCGAGTACAGAAGGGGAGTAAATGGGAGAAAAGTGGGGTAACCTCTAATCTGTCCTTTTTCCCAAAAAAGGGGGCAGTGGAAGAGCATCAAGGCCCCGAGTCCTCTACACTGCCTGCCCCCTGTCCTAGACAGGGCAACCCATGCCTTTGGAAGAAGCACCTGATGTAAACAGTAGGTTAAGTGCACAGACCCGGGAGGCAGACTGCCTGGACTCAAAGCTCATCATCTTTGCCTCTTGCTGGGTATGTGATGCTTGGGGTAATACCAGCCTGTTTTCTCACTCTAAATGGGCACTATCAGTGTCCCTCTGAGGACACTGCTGTGAGATCATCTGATTAAGGGCCCTTGGAGACAGGTGCAATGTGCAGAAAATGTCCAATTTCTCCTAGCTGTGGTTATTTTCTTCACTATGCAACCCTCACTCCCCAAAACAACCGTAAGTCCTCTCTCTTTGCAAACTCAAGTTCTGCCTGTGGCTACAGGAACCTTGATGTGCCCCTTGGGGAGCCTTCCTTGAACTTTTGTTTCTGAGAATCTCTGATGTACTCTCATCTACCCAACACCCAGGGGCAACAAAAAAGAAAATCACAGTGCCCAAGATAATAGGGCTTGGTCACTGGTGCCTTGGAAACTAGGTGGCACCAAGGGGAGTTGTGAGTTAAAAGATACAAGAGAAGCAACTGCATGTTTGTTCCTCTTATCTCAGGACAATCAAAGTGAACCCACACCCAGGAGAGAGGTAATGAGGTGCAGGGGACAGACTATGACCCTGGGAATGGTCGCCAAGGCCTCTCTTGGATTTAGCCTCCCCTGACCCACGATGTACTATGAAAAGACAAGGCCTAGTACACAGTACAGTGTCCCTGGAGGAGGTCTATGTGGTCCTTGTGCAGCTCCAGTACTGGAATGAGGGTGGTGAAAATAGAAAAGCAGAAAAGCAAGCACCTGACCAGTTAACCGTATTTGATACCTTCCAGATTTCAGCATCTTTTATTTTTAGAGGTATGTGTTCCAATTTGGTTGAGGTATCCGTGGATTCCTTGCTTAATTTAGGACTTTTTTTTACCCCTTTTTCTTTTCTGATGGCGGGTTAGGAGTTCAATACAGCTTTACTCAGCCACCTCTAGATTCTAAGCCCTAAATTTAACTCCAAAGAAACCTGTCTTGCCCTACTTCACAATTCCAACTCTCTGAGAAAAATCATTACCTGCTTCTGAAAATCAGAGAGCCCTAACAATGGAGCACCAGGGAGGCATGTCCTCTGCCACAGGGCACTGGGCTGTGGCACCAGAGCTATCGTCAGCTGACTGGGAAAAGGGGCAAGATGGGGAACAAAAAAGGCCCTAATTTGTGGCCTAAATCTTGATGACCAGTTCCCCTGCGGGGCCAGGAGAGCTATTTGTACAGCCAGTCAGAACACCCAGGGTGTGGCCACAGGTGTCCCATTCTAGTAGGTGCCCACAGGGATCAGGACAGCTTGGCATCTTATCAGACAAAAGAATTAACTATCTGTCACTCCACCCAAGTCCCCAGTCTCCTCTTGCTGCTTCCTTCTTTTTCTTTTAAGAGACAAGGTCTTGTTCTGTCCCTGAAGTGCAGTGATAATCGCAGCTCATTGTAAACTTGAATTCTTGGGCTCAAGCAATCTTCCCACCTCTGCCTCCCAAGCAGCTGGGACTATAGGTGCATACCACTACACCAGCTAATTTTTTAAATTTTTTGTAGACATGGGGTCTCAGTATGTTGCCCAGGCTGGTCTTAAACTCTTGACCTCAAGTAATCCTCCTGTCTTGGCCTCTCAAAGGCTAGGGTTTCAAGTGTGAGGCACCACAACTGGCCTTTTTCTTTAAGTTTTTTTCCCCTTACTTTACTACGTTTGCAATGTTGTACAACATCACCACTGTCTATTTCTAAAACTTTTTTTTTTTTGCAGTTTTTGGCCAGGGCCAGGTTTGAACCCGCCACCTCCGGTATATGGGACCGGCGCCCTACTCCTCTGAGCCACTCCTTTGATAAACTTTTTCATTATCACAGACAGAAATGCTATAACTATTATGAATGATAACTCCCAATTTCTCCCTCTCTCCAGCCTCTGAAAACCTCTAATCTACTTTCTGTTTGTAAGTATTTGACTATTCTAGGTATCTCACATAACTGGAATCATACAATATTTGCCCTTTTATAACTGGCTTCTTTCACTTAGTATGACATCCTTAAAATTCATCCATGTTGTGGGATGTGTCAGAATTTCCTTCCTTTTCAGGGGTGAATAATATTGAGTTCTATGTATATGCCATGCTTTGTTTATCCCTTCATCTGGTGAAGGAGATTTAGGTTCTTTTCACTTTTTGGCTTTTGTGAATAATGTTATAATGAACGTCAGTGTACAAGTATCTGTCTGAAACCCTGCTTTCAATTCCTTCGTGTGCACAGCTATAAGTAGAATTGCTGGATCATATGGTAACTGTTCGGAGTTTCGAGGAACCACCAAACTGTTTTCCATAGAAGCTGCACTATTTTACATTTCCACCAGCAATGCACACGAGTTCCAATTTCTCCATATCCCCACCAGTCCTTAGCTATACCTAAGCCCCAGGAAATAACTCTTCCCTTACACACCAGAAAGTCTGGGGGAGTGACTGAAGGACTCCTAGATAATAACAGCAAAGGACTACAACCCTAGACATTCCACAAACATCCACTGGGCAACCACTAGCAGAGTTTTACCCTACGTTCCATTCAGTTTGGTAAAACTCCAGGCAAAAAAGCATGAGGCCTGGCAGGGTAGGGCATTTAAAATTTTCTTTTAAATCAGAACATTTAAAATTGGAGGGCCCAGCCAGGCTCATCCTCTCTGACAGAGCACTGGGCTGCAATAGTAGAGCATTCATCAGATAACTGAGGGGGGGGGGACCACTGGTCTCCGAAGTACACAGCACTCAATACTGAGGTGCTCCAGATGACCCATTGTAGTTCAAGAAGAAAACAGTAGAATATCTATTCATGTTTATTTTTATTCATCCTTTTAAATAGGCAAGTGTATGTTTTATAGGACCCAGAAAAGGGAGGTTTATACTCTAGAAGTTAGGAGTTCAGCTTTCAAATCAAAGATCCCTGCATGACTTGGCACCTGTAGCTCAGGAGTCATGGCACCGGCCACATACACCAGGGCTGGTGGGTTTGAACCTGGCCCAAACCACCTAACCAACAATGACAACTACAACAATGACAAAATAGCCATATGTTGTGGTGGATGTCAGTAGTCTCAGCTCCTTGGGAGGCTGAGGCAAGAGTTGGAGGTTGCTGTGAGCTGCAATGCCACAGCACTCTATCAAGAGCGACATAGTGAGACTCTGTCTCAAAAAAAAAAAAAAAAATAGGCTCAGCACCTGTGGCTCAAGCGGGTAAGGCGCCAGCCACATACACCTGAGCTGGCAGGTTCAAATCTGGCCCATGCCTGCCAAACAACAATGACACAGCAACCAAAAAATAGCTGGGCTTGTGGCGGGCACATGTAATCCCAGCTACTAGGGAGGCAGAGGCAGGAGAATCACTTGAGCCCAGGAGGTGGAGGTTGCTGTGAGCTGTGATGCCATAGCACTCTACCCAGGGTGACAGCTTGAGGCCCTGTCTCAAAAAAAAAAAAAAAAAAAGATCCCTGAAATAGCATCATCATTAACTTCTGTGGAAAATTAATCACTTTTGGCCTCAATTTTCTCATCTGAAAAATAGCAACAAACCAACACTAGCACCTACGTCAGAGGGGGACTATGAGGAGCAAATGAGGCAGTCCACATATAAGCTCTCACTGCGATACCTGCTGGCACATACTAGCTCTTTTACAAAACAGGTGGGATTGAAGATGCACAAATGCGAAAGGAAAACTCTGGCTCACACTGGACAGATGCAGGGGCAGGACCAGAGGCACGTGTGGGTGGGTGTTTGTGCTATACACAGTTATTATATAAATACCACCCCAGGCATTCCACAAACATCCACTGGGCAACCACCACCATCAAGCACCTCGAAGGATGAGGATACAAATCAGGTGGAGTCCCCTCCTGTGGAGCTCGCTGATAGGGCCCAGGAGGTGAACCAGAGGACCAGGGAGAATGAGCAAGGCTCAGGGACATCTGGAGTCACTAGCCAGGCTGCAAAAGTGACATTGGGAGCTTATGTTAGAGACGGCCTGACTGAGATCCAGGGCTGCTAACAAAAGGTACCAACCTCCTGTGGTAATATACACCACTCAGAATCCAAGTGGAGCCTTTGTTTCAGGTTCCCTAAATTTTCCACTCAGAGATTTTATTTTAACCTTTTCTCTTTTCCAAAGCAAACTCTGCTAAAGGACTTTGTCATCTTGGATAATGAAGCAGAAACTCTACTCCCTGCTTTGCTCCTTCAGTTAGCTCCACCCTGTGCTGGCCATGAGGGTTCTGTTGCTGTCACATGCCTGGGGCATCTGCCTGAATCATGAATTCTGGCCCCCTTTTCCACTACAGCCACCTTCACTGGGCTACCCCACCTGCAGAAGAGCTGGCCCAGCACTGTGACGTCTCAAAGTGGTGAGTGGCTTCCCAGTTCATCTACAATCCGACACACATTAAATTACTTATCCATGGGCAGCGCCTGTGGCTCAGTGGGCAGGGCTCGGCCCCATACACCAAGGGTGGCAGGTTCGAACCCGGCTCCAGTCAAATTGTAACAAAAAATAGCAGGGCATTGTGGCGGGTGCCTGTAGTCCCAGCTACTCAGGAGGCTGAGGCAAAATTGCCTAGGCCCAGGAATTGGAGATTACTGTGAGCTGTGATACCACAGCACTCCACCGAGGGCAATAAAGTAAGACTCTGTCTCTAAAAAATAAATAAATAAGTAAATTAGGGCGGTGCCTGTGGCTCAAGGAGTAGGGCGCCAGCCCCATATGCCAGAGGTGGCCGGTTCAAGCCCAGGCCTGGCCAAAAACTGAAAAGAAAAAAAAAGTAAGTAAATTACTTCTCAGTGACAAGAAGTCAGGCATTAGGGCCTCCAGGAAAGGCCACCAATGATACAGGGGGCACTGAAACCCTCCTAGTCAGCACAAAATCACTGATTCCAAAAGAAATACAAAAATCATTCCAGGACACATGTGCTCTCAATGTCCTATTTTTTAAATTCCCTACCTTGTTTTTTTTTAATGGCTGTTAAATTTCAGTTCAGCAACTCACCAGGTACATTATTAACTGGCAAACGCTTTTGTGGCTTTGCTAGTTAAAGTTTAGAAAAGACCATTCCCACTAAAATATAATTTCACCAGTAACACCCAGAACAGTGCAGAAAGCATTTCACTAGGGCAAACCTCAACTAATCTATTCCCCATGCCACCTGCCCCTCCCAAGACTGCAGGAATTTTCCAAGCTGACTTCTGCTCTCCTATAGCAAAGATAAGCAAAAATCTGGGTGATTAAAATCAGCCATCAGTAGCAAAGGTCTAAGCAATGTTGGTCAATGTTGAGTCTCTCTGCCAGGCAGGAGAAGGGGAGGGGAGAGATACTCTGTCCCTGGGACCCATACCTCACAAGCTACAGTGTGGGCACAAGTCACCTCCTGCCAGGGAGTACTGGCCCCATGGCACCCCAAATCGAAAAGAAAACAGCACACTACGTACCACCCCCACCTTGCCTCCCTCCACCAGCTTCCCATCCCCAACACTCAGGTGCTTTCAAACCTAGTCCCTCTGGTGGACAGGCCAGGAGTTCCAAATGAGTCTCAGGCCCTTGTCCTGCACTCTCCTGGCACCAGAGTGATTCAGACATCCCTATGTGACACACAGACTTGCCAGCTTGCTGCTGCATCCTTTCTCTCACCAGTCAAACTCAGCATTGAATCCTAGCCCTCTTTTTACACCTACAGCCCAGAAAGAGAGGCCCATCTAAGATGAGGAAGTCATTCCCTGTCTATTACTCCCAAGCCTCCCTTGGTGTGGAATAGGGGATCAGGGCATACAGGAAAGAGGAAAGAAGGCCTGCAGAGGAGGAGGGAGGAAAGAAGGGAGAGGGAGAAGGGGAGAAGGAAGAACAAACAGAATCTCATTTAGCCCAAGCCAAAGTCAAAACCCCAACTGGGATCTGAGGCAGGAAGAGGAACAGAGGGCTGATAGGCTATATCCATATGATGTGCCCTAGGTGTCTAAGGGACGGGTTGCCAAAATGTTGAGGGGTTTAGCAAACCCACACTGAAGTGAGGCAGCCTCACACATCCTTAACACTCATCAGCACAGATGTGCTGCCTTGCCTCCCAAACAACCTCAAGAGAAACTGTTCCAGACTCAGCTCTGCTCTAGACAAGACACACAAAGCACCCACACATCTCCCTACTGGGCCATGTGGAAAAAGCTGCTCCCCAGCGCCACTCATGGGCAAGCCAGTGCTAGAACAGGCCTCCTTGTGGCCTCTGTCTGAGCACTCAGGGTCTTCCACAGCAAGACTAACCCACTGTCCTCCAGAGTGCCTCCGGATGCTGTCTCCAACTGTTTCTGCCAGGCCATCCCGGGAGGTTCACCCTGTGCTACATCCGATTAGCACAATATACTGCCAGAATTGCTGCATGCCTACCCACCCTCTCTGAAGGGCTGCTTTGTGTTTCTTGCTTACAAAAGAATAAAACTATTTTTTCAGCTGAACAACACAGTTGAAGTCTTCAATAGAGCAGTGGAGGCCAAAAGCCACCCAGCATATCCACAAGCCCTGCTGCCACCACCAAGAGCACCCTGCATGCAAAGGCTGGCATGATTGACCTGCAAATTCAACAAGGCTCATAGGGATTTCCAGTCCCTTGCCTGACACCCTACTCCACTGCAGACTTCTCAGGAACATGCTAGTGCCTGGCAGCCTCCAGAAATGGATCTGCTACTGCTTTCTCTAAGAAGCCTCCCATATCCATCTATGCCAAGAAGGTCTTAATGTCTAAACTGGATTCTTCCTACTCCAAGTTAAGTCCATTTGGGCTTCGGTAGAAAAACATACTGACTGGGGAGGGGGGTGGATGGGTAAAGGGAGGGTGATTGGAGGGATCACCTCTATGGTTTATCTAACAAGGGTACAAGTGAATCTTTCTAAAAGTAGAACATAAATGTCTTAACACAATAACTAAAAAAATGACATAAAGGCTATATTAACCAGTTTGATGAAAATATTTCAAATTGTATATGAAAACACCACACTGTACCCCATGATTGCATTGGTGTACACAGCTATCATTTAATTAAAAAAAAAAAAAGAAGAAGAAAAAGAGACTGACTGATGTCCTTCCTGGTAACCTCTAATATACCATGACCCAAGAAAACTGACCTCATAGGCCACACAAAGGAAACTGCAGGAGTTTCAGGGTGGGATGAGAAGGTGGGAGAAAATTCTGCCTGTCTGGAGCTGTCTCACTTTCCCATCCCCACCTCCCCACCCCCAGATGTCAAATGCATCACCTGACTGCACAGTGTTCTGAGCTAGAAGGGAGAAGCAGAAAGCCAGATGACAGAATTAGGGCTAAAAGATCACAACAGACTAATATTCTGGACCCAATACAGCCATATGAACTCTTAAAAAGATAAGCTTAAAGACCTAAATTCGAGTCCATGGTCTCTCAGCAAAAGGAGCACAAGAGCGCAAAGACAAGCTGAGCAACAGCAATTGATGTATTATAATATGATTACATCTTAGTAAGGAACCTATTTTGATCTTAGGTTGCATTAATAGAAGTATAACATTGAGAAAAAGAGAGATGATGTTTCCCCACTATTCTGAGCTGGCCAATCACCAGCCAGCATGTTACGTTCAATTCTCCACATCACAACACCGTGGACGTGCATGTCCCTTGAACATGTCTCTTCCCTGACCAGGCAGGGGAGGGGATGAGGTTAGCAGAATTGAAAGCTGGAGAGATCATAGAGCCCTCAAAGCACAAGGGTCCAATAGTGCCCTCACAGTTCCCAGTTCCTAGACCAAATACATTTCCTTTTCTGTTGAAGCTAGTTTGAGTTGGGTTTCTGTCACTTCCAGCCTGAAGAGCAGACTAATAATACACTCACTTTAAGAGGATTACTAATTAAGCAGAATATGCCCAGAGTGGTGTCAAAGACAGTGAGTAAACTAAAAACCATGTTTCATGAGAGAATAAGAATGACTTTAACTTGGACAAGGGAACACTTAGAGTCACATGGGAGCCTCTTCAAACACTTAAAAGGAGAAAACTTGCTCTGTGTGGGGCTGTAGGGCAAACTCAAGACATCAGCGGAGATTACAGAAAGAGGAATTCCTGGAAACTTTGAATAACACAACTAAACAGATGAATCTGAACCCATCTCCTACTCCATCCCCCAGACTCACTGGATTAAAGCAATCCCCTTTCTCATTCTAGTTTCTTACCTTGAAGAAATGGCAACATCCATAAGCCTTAGCTTTCAATCTGTACAATGGGGATAATAATCCCTCCCCTACCAGCTTCATGGTATTATTTTTAAGGATCAAAAGAGAAAATGTAAATCAATAATGCATTATCAGATGCTGACATCCTAGGCCCCATCAATGACTCTTTTAAGAATTCTTTTTTTCTGTCACCCTGAGGTTGAGTGCCATAGTGTCAATCATAGCTCACAGCAACCTCAAACTGTTGGGCTCCGGCAATCCTAACGCCTCAGCTTCCAGAGTACCTGGAACTACAGGTGCCCACCACAATACCTAATTATTTTTGTTCTATTTTTAGTAGAGACAGGGTCTCTTGCTCAGGCAACCAGAGATATTCATAAGCACAACAGCACCCTTCATAATAATGAAAACAAATTATAAACAACCTAACATCCAACAATTGAGAATCAATTATAAAAACTAGATACTCTGCAGCCAATGAAAACCATGTTGTGAGGAAATGTCTGTAACAGATTAGTTGAAGAAGCAAGATCAAAACAAGATGTACAACATGATCCCTAGTTCATAAAATGTATACTTGCAATAAAAAAAAAAAAGAAGAGGCTCAGCACCTATGGCTCAAGTGGCTAAGGCGCCAGTCACATACACCTAAGGTGGCCAGTTCGAATCCAGCCCAGCCTGCCAAAACAACAATGATGGCTGCAACCAAAAAAAAAAAAAAAAAAAGCCAGGCATTGTGGTGGGCGCCTGTGGTCCCAGCTACTTGGGAGGCTGAGGCAGGAGACTCACTGGAGCCCAGGAGTTGGAGGTTGCTGTGAGCATGATGCCATGGCACTCTACCTAGGGGGATAGCTTGAAGCTCTGTCTCAAAAAAAATAAAATAAAATAAAATAGAAGAAGAAATGGTAATACTTATTTCCTTTGTAGGATTATATTTGTTCCTTCTTGGGCTGTTCTTTGTTTTCTTAATATGTACCCTTTTTAAAATCAGGGAAAAGTTACAAATAAATGTTTTATAGTGCCCTACAACTGTAAAGAGCCATGCAAACAAAGTAATGTGGGTGTCATAGAGGTCTCCTCAACTCACCTGTCTTTTCTGGTCTAATAGCAATTAACCCTTGGTTACAGAATATATCACTTGCTATTTTTTTTAAACATAAACTGATGAATTACTATTGAAGAAAGCAACAGATTCTTTTTTATTTATTTTTTATTTATTTTATTTTATTTTTTTAGAATGCAACAGATTCTTAATTTAAAAGACCCTGATACATTAACTCTGTGTGACCTTTATATAAGGCAATTTCTTCACCTATACACATTGGAGAGTGACAGTATTGCTTTGTTTGCACGTGAAATTCACTGACAACCTCCAAATGTCAGCCTGTTTCGTAATTTTCTTTTATCTACTAATACACCAGAAACCCTTTCCACATCTTTAGTCAATATTTTATGGCACCCTTTTTTTTTTTTTTTGATACAGTCTCACTTTGTCACCCTCTGTACAGTGCCATGGCATCATAGCTCACAGCAACCTCAAAGTCTTGGGCTCAAGTGATCCTCTTACCTCAGCCTCCCGAGTAGCTAGGACTACAGGCACTTGCCACACCACCTGGCTAGTTTTAAAGACAGTGTCATGCTCTTGCTCAGGCTGATCTTGAACCTCCTGAGCTTGAGCAATACAGCACGATTTTTAACAGATGCATAGTAATGCACTATACAGAGGTAACATGACTAATTTGACCAATGAGCACCAGTGTTAGGGATAGGTAGAGAACAGGCTAAGAAGGGAAAGAAAAATAGACAATTGCTGACACAGAGAGGTAAGAGACAATTCCTTAGTGTAGACATAAATAACGTAGGGAAAATAGACTATTCTGGGCTACTCTAAAAGCAAAACTAGCCAAGATTATGGTTGTAAAGCACTGCTATGGTTGAATTATGAAATTCAAGCACTGCTCAACTCCTAAGACTCCTAAAGAGGGCTTGATCAATAAGAACTTCTTTTTATCAATGTACAAACTTATGATTTAATAAAAAAGAATTCCTTTTTAAAGTAGTCAGCATCTCATGATTAATCAATGCCCTATTGGCTGGACACGGTGGCTCACACCTGTAATCCCAGCACTCTGCGAGACCACAGCAAGTGGACTGCCTGAGCTCACAGGTTCAAGACCAGCCTGAGCAAGAGGGAGACCCCGCCTCTAAAAATAGCCAGGGATTGTGGTGGGCACCTGTAGTCCCAGCTACTCGGGAGGCTGAGGCAAGGGATCACTTGAGCCTAGGAGTTTCAGGTTGCTGTGAGCTGTGACACCACAGTGCTCTACCAAGGGCAACAACGTGAGACTCTGTCTCAAAAAAAAAGAAAAAAAAAAGAAGAGTTAGATAAATCATGATACAACTGTAAAATGAGAAATGGTATGTATCTATTAAAACTGATAAGATAGGCTCTGCGCCTGTGGCTCAAGTGGCTAAGGCGCCAGCCACATACACCTAAGGTGGTGGGTTTGAATCCAGCCTGGGCCTGCCAAACAACAATGATGGCTGCAACCAAAAAATAGCCGGGCGTTGTGGCAGGTGCCTGTGGTCCCAGCTACTTAGGAGGCTGAGGCAGGAGACTCGCTTGAGCCCAGGAGTTAGAGGTTGCTATGAGTTGTGATGCCAGAGCATTCTACCCAGGGGATAGCTTGAGGCTCTGTATCAAAAAAAAAAAAAAAAAAAAAAACCCTGATGAGATAAATATTAATTAAAGACAAAATTTTCCCAATGTATCATCAACCCTCCATATCTGTGGGTTCTATAGTGGAACTTGTGGATATAGAGGACCAACTATTCCCCAGATTATAAGCGGCAACTGTATAGTTAAGTGAAAAAATACAAAACAGTATATGCTATATTATCCCATTTTTGTTAAAACACACATACATATACAATATAAATAGAGATAGACACCAAAATGTTTTTTTTTTTTTTTTGAGACAGAGCCTCAAGCTGTCCCCCTGGGTAGAGTGCCATGGCTTCACTGCTCATAGCAACCTCCACCAAACAACGCCCGGCTATTTTTTGGTTGCAGCCATCACTGTTGTTTGGCAGGCCCAGGCTGGATTCAAACCCACCACCTTAGGTGTATGTGGCTGGCGCCTTAGCCACTTGAGCCACAGGCGCAGAGCCTATCTTATCAGCATTTTGGGAGGCCAAGGTGGGAGGATCACTTGAGGTCAGGGGTTTGAGATCAGCCTAAGCAATATAGCAAGACTTCCACCTCTTAAAAAAAAATTAGAAAAATTTGTCAGTCTTGGTGGCATGAACCTGTAGTCCCAAGTACTCCAGAGGGTGAGGTAGGGGGACTGCTTGAGCCCAGGAGTTTGAGGCTGCAGTGAGCTATGATGATGCCACTGTACTCTAGCCCAGGCAACAAAGGTACATCCTGTCTCAAAAACAAACAAACAAATAACAAAGAAAAGAATGTAAATAATTTTTCGTATTAAAATACAAAAAATAATTTTTAAAAATGCTTGGAGTAAAACTTCAATTTTGCCACCTGTAAAGTTTCCAGGTAACTCATATCCTTTTCTCAGCTAGCAGAGTGTTGTGTGTACATCTCCATTCTAGGACTCATTTCATTCTGAGACTTAGCACTGCTGTTTGGGGCCAGCTGGCCCCTCTGAACCCCACCTCAGGATGGAATGCACTCACTGTGTACCTCCTTGCACCCCCTGGGGGCCTAGCCCTTGCTAGGTACCCATCAATGGAACTTAGGGATTTGGCCAGAGTCCCAAGGTTCAAATGAAAGCCTCTAAAATTTCTCAGGGTATGGGCGGCACCTGTGGCTCAAAAGGGTAGGGCACCGGCCCCATATGCAGGAGGTGGTGGGTTCAAGCCCAGCCCCGGGCAAAAAATAAATAAATAAAATAAAATTTCTCAGGGTAGGCTCGGCGCCTATAGCTCAACCGGCTAAGGTGCCAGCCATGTACACCTAAGGTGGCGGGTTCGTATCCCCAGCCCGGGTCCACCAAACAACAATGCCGGCTACAACCAAAAAAATAGCCGGGCATTGTGGCGGGCGCCTGTGGTCCCAGCTACTCGGGAGGCGGAGGCAGGAGACTCGCTAGAGCCCAGGAGTTGGAGGTTGCTGTGAGCTGTAATGCCATGGCACTCTACCCAGGGGGACAGCTTGAGGCTCTGTCTCAAAAAAAAAAAAAATTTCTCAGGGTAGTTGACCTTCTAACGTGGGTCCCTACTGAATGGGCCTTCAGAAATAAGCCCTGGGAGCGAACTATAAAACCTGGGAAATGGCAAAGATCTGAGGCCAGCCTCCCTGGTCCACAGAAGAAATGATGGTACTCCTCTGTGGAGCACCCTGTTTGAAATGTTTTCCTTACTCTGTTTCTAAGAGTCACCCTATCCCCCTTTTCTCCTCCAGCCCCTTCTCTCACGCAAGGGCAAAATCAGACTGGAAGGGCTGGCTCAGCCACAGAGCAGAAACACATGGTACAGGCTGGAATGCTGACAAGCACAGAGACTTACAGGAATGTGCCACACAACTAGAAGGAACCCCCCAACTTCTGTGAGGCCCCACTTAGTTCTCCTTAATCAGGAGGAATAGACTAGCTGATAACTAAAACCCCCACCCTCTGGGCAAGCTCTGCCTGGACTTTGCTTTATAGGACTTTGCTCTGTAAGACTGTATCTCTGCGGTGAGAAGCAATGCTTTTACTCTAGGAGAACAACCATCGTATAGAGCAAACTCTTTTCTTAGAGCAGTACAGATATTTTTCAAAGCTGAATCCCAGGTGGGGGATCGTGTCTGTTTTGTTCACTGTGATGTGCCCAGCTCACATGCCAGTGCCATGGTCTGCACTCAATAAATACTTGTTGAATGCACACAGGCATGCATGCTTGCACACCAACTATTCTTTAGGCAGAACACCTGGCAGTGTGCAGTCACACCCCCCAGGACATGGTGCTACTCCCCTCACCATAGCTAACTGTTTCTTTCTACTGTCAGGACCATCACATCCCTACCTTCCCATCACTAATCTCATAGGTGTGTAAACATTCTAGGAAGGTGAGACAACCACCTCCTCTCCCCCTCCACCACTCCATACTTCACCCATGGCCACGTGAACCTGCTAAAACTGTTTGCTAACATGTCAACTCTCTGTTCTAATGGCTGCAACAGCTCCCTATCACCCAGAGAATCAGGCAAAACTCCTCAATCTAGTCCCTAAAGCCAACCACCAGCCTCCTTCCCTCCCTCTCCAAACAGGCTCTCACTTCTCACCTCCAAGTATCCCACCAAAAAAATTCAGCCCAGACCCTCTGACTTTACATCACTGCTCTAACCCTTCCCTCCTCCACGAAGCCTTCTCAGTCCTGCTGACTGCTCCTTCTCAGACTTCCTCTACCCCTTGTTTTCTGTGCCCTCATTTATCCCTCCTCTACCCCTGGGCAGTGTCACTCTCTTCTCTGTGTCCCTTTAGGGCCCAGCATCATTCCCAGTAGATGTGAAATAAATACCTGTTGCTCCCATCTTGCCCCAACTCAGAGCCTCCAACTCCTCACCAACCACCCCATGCCAAACCCACACGGCAGTAGTGCCGACCTGCCCAGACAGCTCACTGGTAGCTAAAGCAAAGCTCACTGGCTGGGAAGCAGATAAACCTGAGGTCGACTCTTGGTTTTTATCAATTCCTAGAGCAAGGCAACCCAAGCAAGTTATTTAACCTCTTGGAGCCTTGGTATCCTTGTCTGTAAAATGATATAGAGTATTTCCTTCATCTTCAGTCTGCTGTAAGGATGAAACAACATAACACAAAGTGCCCAGCACCCAGCAGACAGGAGGCAAAGCTTCCTCCTCCTCCTTAGGCACCCCATCGAAAATCCACTGGCTCAGACCCGGTGCCTGAAAACCGGTTGGACAGCAGGCACACCCCTCACCTCCAGGAGGCTCCCTAAGGTAGAGGAAACAAAGCCCGAATTTACTCTGACTCCCCTCAAGCAGGGAGGTCTCTGGAAGAGGTCTTTGTTAACACAACTTTAGTTTAAAAGCCTCTTTATGGGCCAGACACAGTTTCTATTTTGTAAGAGGGAGGGAGAATCAGCCTGCAGCTTAATATCACTTAATGCTGATAAGGAGGCCTTTTGTTCACATCCTCAATTAAATTCTACAGTAATTAGTGGCCACCTACTCCCGTGGCTTGAGGGAAACAAAGGAGACAAGAACAAGGCATGGTCCTTGTTCACAGAGACCAGATACAAAACTGTTATGAGTAACACAAGACAGAAAGTCACCCACGGGGAAAGAGAGGTGTAGCAAGCCTCAGCAAACCCAACCCTGATGGGCTCTAGAATCATGGAGAATAATAGTAAAGGCATGCCAGGCTATGATGCTGCACGTGTGCTTTTCCATTCTCTCATTTAATATTTGTGTATATCTTGCTGTATTCAGAAAAACAGATCTGCAGCATCATTTAATGGCTCCATGATTTAACTAGTTCCTAACTGATGGCCAGTTGGGCTGTTTGCAATTTCTCAGCATTATTAGCAAGGCTGCAAGGAAAATTCCTGTACATGTATCTTTGCAATTTGTGTTCTTTATCTTGAAAGGAAGGAGTCATAGTGATAGAACTGCTGAAGAAAGCACAGAGATAAAACTGTACTTTTGATTATCTCAATAAACGATGAAACTATCCAAAGTGCATATGTAGAGTTTTACCCCTTCTCAAAGCACATCCATCTAAATAAGCACATATGTACGTACACACACAAATGTGCCTCTCCTCTTTCTCCTTACCCCCTCCCGGCCCCAAGCAGTTCACACCTGTACCATCTCTCATTTAGACTGGCATAGGAGTCCTCTAGCAGGTCTCCCTCCCCACCACCACCAGAATGAGATTTGTGATTTAACAACCTTAACTAACCTAATTAGTCCAGAATCCCAAGTTATTCGACCCCAACCCCAGCACCTTCAGAGGAGAGCCCCAACCCCACCTTCAGGAAAAGATAGTTATTCCCACTTTACAGATACGGAATCTGAGACCCAGGATACATAGTCAGTGACAGAACCATGATGAAGCCACAGCTCTCCTGGTGATTAAGCCCAGTAATCAGAGAACTGGCCCAGTAAAGAAAGCAAAACCTATTCCCCACTTCTCAGCTGGGTGCAGTGGCCCATGCCTCTAATCCTAGTACTTGAGGAGGCTGAGGCAGGAGGATCCCTTGAGGTCAGGAATTTAAGACCAGCCTGACCAAGAGCAAGACACCATCTCTACTAAAAATAGAAAAAATTAGCCAAGTGTGGTAGTGCACAGCTGCAGTCCCAGCTACTCAGGAGGCTGAAGCAAGATAATTGCTTGAGGCAGGAGTATTGCTTGAGCCCATGAATTTAAAGTCGCTGTGAGCTAGGCTGATGCCACAGCACTCTAGCTTGGCCAACAGAGCGAGATTCTGTCTCAAAAAACAAAAAAACCTCCACATCGTTTCCCCTTTTTGAGCAAAGATTAGTTTATCTGGCTAATCTCACATCAGAGCAATTCTCTTTGGTCTATAAATATTTCTCATCATTTGGCCACCTAGTGGCCCATGAACCAATAGGCAAATATATCAGTCCATGATAAGCAAGCAGGAGTGTGTACACAGTCTGGGTCTCCAAATCCTGCCTTCGGTCTGTCACTCAGCTGTCACCACAAGAAGTGGCCAACCTGAGGAGAGCAGCCAGTGGCTGGGAAGCAAAGGGTCTACCATGGGCAAAAACTATGGCCAGCAGCCATAGGACAGATAAGCAGGACAAAGGGACCTCTCCTTTGACCTCTCTGATACCCAGAACCTCTTTAGTTCCCACTTCCCCCGAGGAAACTCAGTCCAGTGTGAGCTTAGAAAGAGAAAGACACTCCAAAAAGAAAAATGCTACATCAAAACTGAGAAGAACATCAGTAACAAGAAGAGCTAATATCTGTTAAGCACTCACAGTATGTAAGACACTGTTCTCAATGTTTCATGTGGTTTAACTCCTCAACAAGCCTACCATATAAGTGCTACAATGAGGGTGTGTACAGGGCCATGTGCAGGTGGAACCAGGATTTGAACCAGAACCAACCTCATAGAGAGAGCCTGATAAGTGGCCTCTCATGCAGCCTGGGTTCACACGGGATGATGGTTAGAGAATCCCCAAACACTCCCCTGGTCCAGGCTATTTCCCTGGATAGCTACCTCTCACCAGTCAATCCTGGCAGAAGGCAGAAACTGCATAAAGGTATGGAGGATGAAAGCTGATAGACATCAGAGAAGAATAAGCTATTCTTTGCAGCAGTTATGTTTTTGTTTGGTTTAGATTGGAAAGGTATAGGGGGAATAAACAGCAAAATAGGACCAATTGATAAAGGATCTCACATTTCAGTCTCAACTTTGAACCTAATCTAATTGAGCAGAGGTACACCAAGTGCTCAGTACTTAGCACATAGTACTTAACACACAGTACTTAGCACACTCAGTACACATGAGTGTCTTTTTCTTCAGGCAGAGAGGTCAGTGGGGACTCACTGAGGCTAAGTCAAGGAGCAACAAAACCAAATCTGTGTTTCAGAACGAATATTGCTCTTGTAGTCTCAGAGGAAGCCTTGATGATAATCAAGACATAATATTAAAATTGCATAGTTATAAATCCATTTGACAGGTATTCACTATATGCCTGGTATTTCCTTAGCATGTTATATATGTTAGTTTAATCCTCACAATAATCCTATGAGTTAGGCACTATTATTATCCCCAATTTACTCATGAGGAAACTGAGGCACTAAGCATTTCTGCTGGGAAGTGTTTTACTGAGATTCGAAATCAGTTAGTCTGACTTCAGAGCCAGTGTCCCTGACTCCCAGGCAGCCCCAAAGAAGGAACACCTCCTGGAACATAGGTGTTCCTCGCCCTCCCCAGTTCCTCACTCTCCAGTGACACTCCGGACCAGGCTATGGATATGTCTCCCAGTCCACCCAGTCCTCTACCCTAGCCTGGTTCCCACTATTTCCAATCAGCCAAATGCAAACTACCTCCAGGCTGCCAACACCATTTTCCCTCAAGAGTCTGCTAACAGTAGACAGAAGGAGAAAAAGAGCTGCTATAACTTGGCTCTTAAGCTGCAAAGAGAAAACGAACCAACGAAGAGGAGTGGGCCACCAGATCCCACAGATTTCAGGGTGGAAAGTGTGCAATTAAAATGCATTCTGCTGGAGCCCAGTGGCAGCATTTCAACAGAGCCACCATTGTCTCTGTCTAAACTGCTGCTGCCCACAGCCCAGCAAGCGGCAACGAAACAGGCTGTCGTCATGGAGCCGGAATGTGGGGTCCTGGCCCTCCCTGATGGCACCAGAAACACCGCTCTGTTTACTCACATTGCCCTTATTTAAAAACAAAACAAAAAGTCCCACTCCACCCTCAGCCCTTCAGCATGCAAGATACTGGGGAAAGACAGACAGTGGTGGGAGGACATTCCATATGCCAGCAGAGCAAGGTGGGTCCACCAAAAGATTCCAAAGATCCAGCTAACCTGAGAGGGACAGGCCTCCCCCAGGATGCTAGCAAGGTACTTCGGAGAATATATAAAAATCGGATTCAAACAGATATCTGCATGGGGCATAAACAGAAAATGTTAAGCTCTGGAAGGGCCCCAAACCCCTTTAGAAAATCTTTATGCCCAAAGAATTTGGAATGTTTGGCTAAGAGTACAGTTTATGCAGACTCCCTGCATAAATCAGAAACCCTGTGTGTCTAGCCAACTTCAGGGGAGAGGCAAGCTGAGGCTAGCTGGCCAGCCTGGGCTGTGGTACCCTATCCAGGGAAGGGGTGTTCCAGAGGCAGAGGCCTAAGGCCCAGCTCACTCTGTTCTGAGCCCAGAAACAGAATGTTCAGGGTGACTGGCACATTCAAGGTGCTGACTTGTCCCCATTGCAGTCTGCAGAGGTCTCAAGTACGGGTTTAATCAGTAACTTCAGTCCAGAGCAGAAAGGAGAGTTAGTGGTTCTCAAAAATCCATTCATTAGTTCTAGATGAGTGTGAAGCCCATGGTACCAGGGCCCCAAATAAACCAGTTTTAAAAATCCTTCTTCTGCACTGTTCTCTGCCCTCAGATTCATGACCCTTGGCAGGGCACAGGTGGCCCTTCATACTCTGGCCTGTCTCTCTTACCTCGCAGGCTTCCTTTCTGTCATTGTCCCCCACACACACTCACTCAAACTGACCTGCCTTACTCCTCATCTGTCAGGGTCTCACTCAAGTATCACATACCACAAAGCTCTCCTGAACCCCCAACCATGTGATCATGCTAACAGAGCAAGAACTGAACCAAACCTCCTGGAAAACCAGTAATTTTTTTCCTCACAGAGGTGGAGTGGGGTATAGTGTGGAGAGGACTGTAACAGACTCTTACTTATTTCAGAACTAACAGCAATGGGAGGAGTTGGAGCAGAGATTTCAACTCAACCTACAACGGAACTTCCCACCAATGAGGGTGTGAATTACACGAAGGAGGGACTGCCTTATCAGGTAGTAAGCTCTTCCTGTTATCCAAAGTAATCAACAGAGGTGGTTTGGTCAGCACTGCTGCTGAAGGTACCTCCATACTGGGTGAGTGGGTAAGCCATAGTAGAGACCACATGGAGGACTTGAGACCTTTCCATAAAGGTCCCTGAGATTCTAGGGATAGAGGCAGGAAGGAACAGGGTGGCTCTGGGAGCTCAGCTGCGGATTCCTGGAAATCTCAGACAATCAGGAGAAGGAAGGGCAGAGATGGGCAGCTGACTTGGCGATACCTGGAGTGGCCACGTGGTGTACTGGCAGCTTCTGATCTCTGGTCTAGGTCTGTGGAGGCTGACAGTTTCCTCCTGCTCCATTCCTGCACCACCACCACCACCACCCCTCACCACGATACTGAATGCAAGATCAAGACAGCAGCAGCTGAAGAATCCATCACCTTCTCCCTCCTCATCCCCAAGCCAAGCCCCATTGTTCTCCTAAGGGAGAAAACAGTTCTGGATACTGCAGCTCCTGAGGGTACAGAAAGTGACTGGGATAAAGGCCCAGGCTGAGACCAGCAAGCATCCAAGTTAAATGTTAATGATTTATCATGAAGAACAAAACTACCATTTCAAGATGGCTTATTACATACCAGGCACTGTGCTAAACACACTACCTTCAAACAGTCTATTCTGTGCACAAAACCAGATGATTCTTCTTCTAAAGCAAAAGATGTATTATACTGCTCCTCTGCACAAAGTCCTCCAGTGAGTTCTCTCCTGATTCAGAGTGATTAAGACAAAGGCCTGCTCCTTTGAGATCTCAACTTCTACTCCCTTAGCTCCAGCCACTCCAGCCTCCTTGCTGTTTCTTCAACAAGCCAAGTACACACCAACCTCAGAGCTTCTGTATTTGCTGTTTCCTCTTCATGGAATATCCTGCCCCTAAAGGCATCTCAGAGGCTTGATCAAATTCCTCCTCAGACATCATCTCTGCAGAGAGGACTCCTCTGATCATTCTACCCCAGTCCTCTGGTCTCCTTTCTCTGCTGATTTGTCTCCACAGCACTTAGCCTCTGATACAATATATTTTAACTCTTTGGTCCATGAAAGCAGAGACCTGTTTACTACCCCATCCCAGGAGGTAAAACAATGCCTGATATCAAGTAAGAACTCAGTAAATAAATATTCATTCAATAAATAAATGACTGACCCTACAAAGTAGGTGTATGGTTATGTTGAAATCATAGTTCCTGAATATGGATGTGGAAACTGAAGCTCAAAAAGATTTGACTCACTTGTCCAAAGTCACCCAGCTGGCAAACAACAGAAATGGGATTAAAATCCAGTTATCTGGCCCCCAGGCACGGTGGCTCATACCTGTAATCCTAGCACTTTGGGAGGCTGAGGTGGGTGAACTGCCTAAACTCAGAAGTTCCAGACAAGCCTGAGCAAGAGCAAGACCCTATCTCTCCAAAAAATAGAAAAATTAGCAGGGTGCAGTGGCACATGTCTGTAGTTCCAGCTACTTAAGAGGATGAAACAAGAGGATCACTTAAGCCCAGGAATTTGAGGTTGCTGTGAGCTATGATGCCATAGCACTCTAGCCTGTGCAATTAATTTTTTTCTCAATAAATTAATTAAAATTCAAGTCTGTTGATATCCCCCCTCCACCTCAACATTGTGGTAGCATCTTCCTTGACCAAAAGGAAGGATCTGGGCATCCGACACTGTGTCTTGGGTTCCACTGGGCTAGGTACCTCCTCACCTGGTCTGCATGTTCCTCTTCCGGGCTCCTCAAGGCAGAGCCTCTGCCTCATTCACCTAAGAACATCCAGCACCTAGCCCAGTGCTGGTGTGCAGCAGGTGACCATCAGAAGTTTCTGAATTAACCAACCCATCCCAGGTACCTGGTCCATCCTTACATTTTGATTTCTTTACACACTGCTTCATGTATTGCTCTTCATTTTACCGAATGTGAGGATGGTCAAAAATTCCAAGTATATACTGCTTCTCCACCTTTGAGCTAAGATCAAGTGTAGAAATTCTTTTTTTTTTTTTTTTGAGACAGGACAGAGCCTCAAGCTGTCGCCCTGGGTAGAATGCCATGGCATCACAGCTCACAGCAATCTCTAACTCCTGGGCTCAAGCGAGTCTCCTGCCTCTACCTCCCAAGTAGCTGGGGTTACAGGAACCCGCTACAACACCCAGCTATTTTTTGGTTGCAGCTGTCATTATTGTTTGGCAGCCCAGGCTGGATTCGAACCCGCCAGCTCATGTGTATATTGCTGGTGCCTTAGTCACTTGAGCCACAGGCGCTGAGCCTCAAGTGTAGAAATTCTAAGGATACAAAATTGAACTGAAAGTGGACCGAGCCTTGAAGAAATTTACAACCAGGTGAGAGAGAGACAAGAAGTCGACACAAAAAGGTATGACCTGCAGCAGGACGGACATGTGAGCACCAAATATAGTGCCAAAGTACAAGTGGGGAGAGAGCTCCTGGGTAGAGTTGGGGATGGCTGCACACCACACTTGGACAGTCAGACCTTAGAGCAACTGAACAGGGCAAAGGAAGGAGGAACCTACTTATCCTCTCATTTGTTCAACATTAACTTTTAAGGTTTTCTTTGCCAGACTCTATGCTGAATGCTGGCAATAGAAAGATGAATGAGGCTCGGCACCTGTGGCTCAAGTGGCTAAGGTGCCAGCCACGTACACCTAAAGGTGGAGGGTTTGAATCCAGCCTGGGCCCGCCAAACAACAATGATGGCTGCAACCAAAAAAAAAAAAAAAAAAAAAAAAGTCAGGTGTGGCGGGTGCCTATGGTCCCAGCTACTTGGGAGGCAGAGGCAGGAGACTCGCTTGAGCCCAGGAGTTGGAGGTTGCTGTGAGTTGTGATGCCACGGCACTCTACCCAGGGGGACAGCTTAAGGCTCTGTCTCAAAAAAAAAAAAAGAAAAGAAAAGAAAAGAAAGAAAGATGAACGAACCAAACATGAGTAGAATTAATGGGCTAATATTGAAGAGACCGAGAGAGATTTTAGTATAAACTGAGGGGATACATGGCTAGAGAGGATGGCAGCATGCAAGCCCCATACCCACAGGCACCTTCATTCCATTCTGTAAGGGGCACTCACAACGTCGCCAGACTCAGAAATGAACAAAAGTACCCATAAAGGGATGTCACAATAAAGGGATGGTGGTGACTGGTCAGAAAAGGCTTCCAGAGGTAATCTCTGAGTTTTGTTTTTTGGTTTTTTTTTTTTTTTTTTTGGAGACAGAGACTCAAGCTTTCCCCCTGGGTAGAGTGCCATGGCATCACAGCTCATAGCAACCTCCAACTCCTGGGCTCAAGCAAATCTCCTGCCTCAGCCTCCCAAGTAGCTGGGACCACAGGTGCCCACCACAAGGCCCGGCTATTTTTTGGCTGCAGCTGTCATTGTTGTTTGGCAGGTCTAGCCTGGATTCAAACCCACCACCTTAGGTGTATGTGGTTGGTGCCTTAGCCACTTGAGCCACAGGCGCCGAGCCAATCTCTGAGTCTTAAATAATGCACAGGGGTTATCTTGATGGAAAGGGGGCATTTCTGGTGATGGAGACTACAAAAGCAAAGACACAGAAGAGCATTACAGGCAATATGAAGTTGCTAGAATGTGTTCGGGCTGAGGGTTATGATGTGATTCAAAGGGACTGAGACCACATAAAGAGAAGCCCAAGTTAGGAACACTGGGTAAGGCCCCGATCAGGAGGCACATTAGGTCAAGGCCTTTAAGCCTCTGGAGGGAGGACAGGACCAAGGCAGGAATACCAGACAGAACCAGCTGCACCAGAGAAAGGCACCCTTTCCTAATCATAAGAACCTGTAATTACAGATGCCAGACCCCACGGAGAAGGGAGGTGTCTGGTGGGCCCAGACATACTGGGGAGGGCATGGGAGAAGTGCAGCCCCACCAGAGCCGTCATGGGCATACTACAAAACTGCCGGGAAAGTCACTAGCAGAACCACATCACACCCTACACACAATCACCAAAGCAGGGACCTTGCTGACTGGCTGGGGGCAAGAATAAGTTGAGAGAGAAAAACCCGAAAAATTGCTACTTATTTCACTTTCACTCTGAACACACCAGAAATAGAGACTTGACACCCTGACCTAGGAGTAGAGAAACCTGGCTGGGGTCCCTTTGGGGCTCAGTTTCCCCATCTATAAATCAGAGCAGACACCGTAAGTCCCACCCCATCCCAACCCAATCAGCAACCTTAACTAGAAAGTTCCCAATCAGATAGAGACCAGCTTTGCACAGGTTTATAAAGAACCTACTGTGTACCAGGTAGGGGCCAGGAAAGGGACAAGCCCAGACCCTCTGCAGGGAAGGTTTTAACAAGGTGGTTCAAGCAGGTACTACAGGACATGAGAAGGGCATTCTCAGGCACATTCTCCAGCCAGTCTGACTGCTCAACCCAGCCCAGGGTGGGAGAGAGGAAGTGGTGAGCTGTTTTACAATCCATCAAATTAATTGCCCCAAATGGGAAATTTACAGGCCTCCTACAGCCTCTTGTGTATCCCATAATCTCCCACGGCCCTAATCTCCTGAGAAAGAATGTGTGGGCTGTAATCTTTTCAGCCCACTGTTTTCAGGGGCAATGCTTTGAAAAAACCTCAGTCCCCACCAGTGGTCATTCCCAACCCAAAGGCCCCTAGCCGACACAGCCAAGGCCTGGCTCCACCCTGCAGGAGTCAGCCTGGACAACCTGAGCCTCCTTTTACTAGAAAGGAGACCTGCCCAACCAGCCTCTTTGGTAAATACAACTTTTGCTCCCTCTTCCTTTTCCTCTTTAAGATAGAACCATCTGCAGGAGCCAGAACCAGAAAAAGTGTCTTCTAGGCAGAGACTCACTCATAGAGCACAGTTTAAACAGCCCCAGATGACGTGTTAGGTGTTGGTTCAAACCTCATCTCTCCCTATCCCGGTTGGGAAACCCCCTTCCCTTCTATAGACCTCACCTTCACTTGAGAAATGAAAGGAATGTAAAACAGTCTCCCAGGAACTTCTCATCCTGCCTCTTTATGACCCATGTTTCACCAACAAACTGCAAAACTGCAATAAACTGGGATCTCTTCCAAGTAGCTAGCTCCACTGTCAGGAAGTCTCCCAGCTGGAAAGTGAGGCCCACCCCCACCCCAGGCTTTTCTCTCCCTCCAAGTCATTTTTACCCCACACAGGACCTTGCCTCCTCCAGACCTTAGCTGCTACTGTAACCTTTGCCCCCCTTCCCTGCATAATGAAGTCTCTGTTGAGGTCCAACTCAAATGTCACCTCCCTATGAAGACTTCCTGGGTCCCTTCCTTCTCAACACCTGTCCTAGTCTCTCCTTTTGCCTCTTACAGGCAATTGGCCTTGACCACTGGGGATTCTCTTACTCACTGCTACTGTCAGGGAACTCACTTTATCACAAAATATTTCAGAGGGCTCCACACAAACTTGAAGACATAACCCATCTCATTCTCTAAAACACGTGACATAGAACCTCACCACCAAATGAAGTTTATCCTAGAATAATATTTGGATGGCCAGCTCCTTGAAGGTGACTGCACCTGTTAATAACCCTCTCTCCTTGACAAAGTGCTTTCTTACTCATTACTTCACAAAAGTCTTGCAGGGAGGGATTGATAAGATCATTTTTTACAGAAGACAAATGTCACAAGATAGAGGAGGCCAAGCCAGGCCTCAAACCTAAGTCTTCTCATTTTAATTCTAACCTTGTGTTCGCCTCACCACACCTGAGGGCACTTTGACCTTGGAGCCTGTTGAGGAGATCTGGGCTTGGAGACACAATCTTTAGGGGTACTCAACCTTTTTTTTTCCTCTGCCACACATTAGAAGAATAAGAGTTGTCTTGGGCCATACAGCAAATACACAAAACACTAGCAAAAGCTGATTAACAAACAAAGGTACATGCAAACATTTCATACCATCCAACACCACCAATAAGCAAAAAAAGTCCTCACAACATCAGCATGCAGCCTACAGGCTACAGGTTGGATACCCCATTCTAAACTTCTCCTCTCCCAGAGCCACATCTCAGAACAGCAGAGGTATAGTCAGGGACTCTAGGCAGGGGGAATTTACTCCATACTGTCCTCTGCCTCCATCCCAGGATTGATTACCTCTGGTGACAATAAACTCATTATATCCCAAATATCTCAGAAGGTTCTGTTGTAAGCAAGTCAAAACCATTCTCTCTATAGCTTTCATAGAAAGTAAGACTCTTCTATGAAAGCTCTTTAGATATTTTCAGCCAGCCCTCATATCCCCATGGGTCTCTTCTTCCCCATGTAAAAAATCCTCATTTCCTTCAGTGGTTGCTAAGGAGACAAGGTGTCCAATGACCTTCACAGTCAATACTTTGGGAGGACTCCAAATAGCCATATCTATCTGTGATTTCCCCAGTGCAGAACAGTGCCATCACCTCCTGTGTTCTGAGGACTATACTTCCATTAAGGTACCCTAAAACAAAATATAGCAAAATAGAGCATTTGGGGTGGACACATCATCCTGTTGGCACCTATGGAGCCCAGCTCAATAAACCCCTTTGTCCCTGAGGGCCCTGGCTATGCAGGAGCATGGATAAAACTTGTTCTTTTCAGCTTGTTGGAGCAGGATTCAGATCTGGACTAGAATCCTAGCCCTGCCACTTATTTACTGAGTGAGCATGGCCTAATTACTACTCACACACTCCAAGTTTCAATATCCTCACCTATAAAATGAGGAATATCTTAACCTCTGATTTGAGATCTCTCTAGATCAGCAGTTCTCAACCTTCCTAATGCCGCAGCCCTTTAATACAGTTTTGTGGGTCATGACCCACAGGTTAAGAACCACTGCTCTAGAGAATTTCCTCAGACTAAATGAGATCAAGTATGGAAGTACCTGGCCCAGACCAAGAACTAGTTAAGTGGTTAAGACTGGTAAGTAGTTGAGTTGGAATGAGATACAACCCTAAGCATCCCAGAGCCTATCCCACTATCCTTACCATGCTGACATCATCTGTGGTTTGTCTACCTCTCCATACCGGACAGTGAATTCCTTGAGAATGTCCTTGTTTTTGTAGCCCCAGAATCTGGCATAGTGCCATCTGGCACAGAGTAGGAGCTAAGAAATGCCAATGAACAAAGGATTATATGAACAAGTTAATCACACTGGCTTCAAGAAGACAGGTATTTCTTTTGCCGTCTCTTAGCAGCTCCAATTCTACCACCTGAGCAGGGTGGTAAGAAGCATCTATTTCATAGTGAGTTGTAGGACGGAAACATGCAAGCACTATCTACTCCTACCCAGGAAATAGCAATGTTCTGCCTTCCCCAACAATGAAGTCTCCAGAACTAGTGAGGTTTGCTCTCTGCTACTCCTGGAAGGCTGAGCTGTGTATACTCAGATGACAGTTGGCTGGGAGGTCCCTGGTGATGCCAAGAGGACACAGATCCTAAGTGGAAGAGAGTTGATGCCAGTGTTTCTCCAGGGTTCCTAGCTCTCTGGGGATAGATTAAAAATACCTTATCCCTGGGCAGCGGCTGTGGCTCAGTGGGTAGGGTGCCAGCCCCACATACCGAGGGTGGCAGGTTCAAACCCGGCCCCAGCCAAACTGCAACAAAAAAATAGCTGGGCGTTGGGGTGGGTGCCTATAGTCCCAGCTACTCAGGAGACTGAGGCAAGAGAATTGCCTAAGCCCAAGAGCTGGAGGTTGCTGTGAGCTGTGACACTACAGCACTCTACTGAGGGCAATAAAGTGAGACTCTGTCTCAAAAAAAAAAAAAATACCCTATGCCTGTTCCCAGGTAATTAATAGAAAAAAGAAAGACATGCCTGCTCATACTCAACAGACCATCTCAAAACCATCCACACTACAACTTACAGAACACTCTTATCTCACCATGTGGCCACACTGTCTTGGTGACCCAAACACCACCAGTCCTTCATAGCCTGCTTGTGAATTCTTCCTTAGAGCCTTTCACAGTTAATCCTAAGGCTACGAAGTCAGTGAAAGCCTTGCTTTCGTCAATTCTACTTTTTCCCATCCCATCAAATGGGCACACAATTATCAACCTCAAAGTTGTAACTTCATTAAATGAGGTAACTACATAAACACTGTGGCCATGTACTATACACAAGAAGTATTCACTCAATATTATTTCTCTCCTTCTAGTCTGCTATATCCCACAGCCTTGAATCACACTGTCCAGGGCAGGATTAATCTCCAACTCTACAGAGAGAACCTTGAATTCATGAAAGGCATTTCCTCTGGCCACCATGAGCATCTGTATGGCTCTGAGAACTCACTGGACACCTGGACACTACCGATGTTTATCTGATAAGCCAACCCATTTTACTTCACTTAGTCCTGGTGGACAAGCAAGATAGAAAATGTCTATTTTCAAATAATTGCCCAGAAGGGGTGCCTGGAGGCCAACATAGAGATAAACAAGGATGTCACGTGGTTCCCAGATAGAAGTCTTTGGGGACACCTGAACCAAAGTACCCAAGGCCCTTCCCACGGCCTCTGAGACTCCCGGCTATGGCTCTTTCAGATGCAGGGAGGCTCCTCTCAGTGGCTAACTGGCTTCTCAGGCACAGTCCCAAGAATATCACAGAGTTCAACAGACCACTTAATAAATGCATTTAATAATAATTTTCTGAGTGCCTACTTGATCCAACTACTAGTCTAAGCACTAGAAGTATAGCCTTGAACAAAACAGACATGATTCCTTATTTCACGGAGACTTAATTCTACTGGGGAGAGATAAATTCAATACAGTATGTTTGGGTCAGGTTGAAAACTCTAAAGAAAAAAGGTACAGCATCAAGAGACTAGAGTACTGGGGGAGAAGAGTCAAGAGGGAGCCCCCTGAAAAGGTGATATCTGAGCTGAGACCTAAAGGAGACTTTCCAGAGAGGAGAAACAGTAAGTGCAAAGCTGGAGGCTGGCTGTGCTTGGCAGGTCTGAGAAACATCGGCAGAACGGGAGGTGAGGGTGCGGAACGGAGAGGGTGGTGAGGAGACCAGATGACAGGGGTGTCCAGGGCGCTGGAAGGACTCTAGATTTCACTATATGTGAGCTGAGGGGTGACACAATCCACCTTTCAGTAGGAAATAATCCCTTCAGCTGCTGCATTAGGAGAAGGGGAAAGAAGCACAGGACCAGTTAGGAGGGTAATAGTCCCGGCAACAGACGTGGAGGTCATGAGAACAGTCTGATTCTCAACACATTCCAAAGCAGAGCTGACAGGATTTTAAAAGTTCCCTGGAAATGTGCCTGGTGCCAAGCAGTCTTGGGCATTACCAGATGCTTATACTGGGTAGACCAAAAGCCCAACTGAATTTGGTCCTAGTTGTATGATGTTGGACTCTGTGGACTCATCTACATACTATAAAATGGGAGGAATAACATCTTTTAGGGCTACTATGAGGATTAAAGAAAACAACACATGAAAAGCACTTGGTCACAGAAAAAGTGCCTCAATGGCTTGAAATTCCCTCCAGGTCTGTGAGTGGTATATGATGTGATCCAACTAAATCCCCTCTGTGATCCCCTTACCTTGCCAACTCTGTCCACTGTCCCATCTGCCCAGCCTGGGATGGAGCTGAGGCCTCAGGAAGATCAGAGTGTGCCTACCTCATTCCTATCAGGCTCAGCACCAGGAGCCCACCCCTGCAGATTCAACACAGTCCCCAGCAGTTTTAAACACATCCTCCGACTCTAGCCCATCAGAAACAACCCGCCCTAGTGGGTCATCTAGGGAGACTTCTGCTCTCTCAGTGCTCATGGCTCTCCCTACTGGTGGCACCAACATCACAGGGCCATTGTAAAGAGCCAATGAGCACACAGTAGGCCCTGGATAAACCGTGGTTACACGGGCACGGAAACAAGCCCGGGACACTGCTTCTTTTCTTGTCTCTGGACACTGTCCTGACACAAGATTGCAAGCCAGAAAAACAGCCCCAGGGGCAACAGTGCTAAATGGTTCCACTTGACGTGCCTGCAAACGTTATTCCCCATAGTTTCCGTCATACCCGCAAGCTCAGTTAAAGTTTAAAAGCCCTACACACGGACTTTGGCAGACCCTGCACATAAACCATCAGCTACAGAAATCAATCCCAAAGGGCTCAGAGAAATCAGGACAGATGAAAGGAAAATAAGAACGTGGCCTAAGAGAAAAGTGAAAGCCTCCTCTTCTTTTCTACTATCTGTGGGTGGATATAAGGAGGGGAGGGTGTGCCAGGGCCGATGTATCAAATAATTGTCTGTAGCAGACAATTAAGTCTATGAGGAATTATGGTAATAGCCTAAATATAATGGAAATTTTTCTTCAGGTTGAATCCCCGGCTTTCCCCTTACTCATGACCCAGACACCCTTCCCCTGGAAGCACTGAGCACACAGACCTGGAAAGCTACTCTGCTACTCACAGCCCCAATTCCGTGGCCGTCAGTGTGAGCTAGAGTCAAACAGTGACCACTATTCTAGTTTATTCTGCCCCACACACACAGCCCCCAGTTACACCCCTGCTTGTACTCTTCCCTGGATCCTCACCTCCATCAGGACAAAGCTCCAACTCTTGTAAGTGGCCCATTCTGCAGCCTCCTCTCTCAGTGTCCTGGAACATGCCGCTCTCTCACGTGGCTCTGAGCATGCTGCTTCCTCTCCCACAAACACTCAAACTCCCTTCCGTCACCCAACGAATTCCTACTTTTTATCCAGATCCAGTTGGAGCTTCCCCTACCCCGGCCAGCCTTCCTCTGCCCCCCCCGGACCCCATGCTTCCCTTATCAAATCATTTGCACAGTATCTGCTAGGTGTTGAAAAGTCCATGTCCCCTCCAGAGCATAGGCCTCCAGACCCCTTGAGAACACCAGTGGTGCTTTGAGTCATTAACTTAATGGCTACTATGTACCAGATATAGTCCGGGGGCAAGTAATATAGCAGTGAATTATACAAAAAAATGTCTGTCACAGAGCTACTGTTCTAGTGATAATAATAAATAGCAACCCAGAAGCAGTAATTTCTTTTCTTTTCTTTTTTTTTTTTATTCAGAGCCTTACTCTTGATGAGTGCCATGGCATCATAGCTCATACCAACCTCAAACTCTTGGGCTCAGATTATCCTCTTGCCTCAGCCTCCCAAGTAACTGGGACTACAAGCACCCACCACAACGCCTAGCTAGTTTTTCTATTTTTTTTTTTTTTTAAGTAGAGATGGGGTCCTGCTCTTGCTTAGGCTGGTCTCAAACTCCTAAGCTCAAGTGATCCACCTGCCTTGGCCTCCCAGGGTGCTAGGATTATAGGCATGAGCTACCACCCCTGGCATACAATAGTACTTTTTATAGTTAAGACTATTCTGTTAGCTGGGCATAGAGATGCACACCTGTAGTTCCAGCTACTTGGGAGGTTGAGGCAGGAGGATCGCTTGAGCTTAAGGGTGAAGTTTCAGTGACCTACGACGATGCCACAGCACTCTAATGGGGGGACGGAGTGAGGCCCTCTGTTGAAAAAATAAAAACAAAAGAAGTCTATTCTGACACATTAACTCGTTTAATCTCTGCCACAATTATTATCATCCCCATTTTACAGTCAAGGAAATTGAGGTTCCAGAGTACACAACTTCAACAAGCAAGTTAAGTTGCAGGGATGGGATTCAGGGCTGGCTCTGTCCCATACTCCTAATGGCTGGGACACTCTGCCTTTCAGGGCTGTTTTCTCTATCCCATTTTACTCATTTTTGTATCCATAGTGCCCAAGCCAGTGCTGCGCACACATCAAGTGCTCAGTGAAGGTCTACTAAACAGAGGGCCCCCTGAGTGACAATGTTGGTCCCCTGCCTGAGATACCCATTCTCCCTCTCTTCCCCACTGAAGTCCAGCTCACAAGAACCCACCCACCCCCCACTCCTGTCTTCCCAGACTCATGCAACTGATACATTGTTCCCTTGTGGGTAGATCTCTCCACATGGCACCTGCTCCTTATCCTGACACTTTTCTTTTCCTTCTCTTTTTTTTTTTTAGTTTCAGATTAATATGAAGGTACAAACGATTAGGTTACAATGTTTGCATTTGTTAGGTATACCTAAGTCCCTGTTTTACTTGTGTCCTGCACCCAGGAAGTGTGCCATAAACCCTTACATTGTGCCCATTAGCAGTGGCACAGCAACCCCCCCCTTCCCTCCCTTCTCCCTGGTCCCCCCAGCCATGAATGGAATTGAGTTTTTCTCTTGCGTGGCCATCTATTAGTTCATCTACTGACTTCATAGTAGTATTGACTACACTCGATACTTGCTTTTCCATTCTTGTGATACTTCACTAAGAAGAATGTGCTTCAACTCTCTCTAGGTTAATACAAAAGCTGTAAAGTCTCCATCTTTTTTGTGACTGAATAGTATTACATGATATCCATATACTACAATTTATTACTCCATTCATGGGTTGATAGGCACTTAAGTTGTTTCCACATCTTGGCAATGACTTATCCTGACACTTAATCACATACCACCTGAACATCTTATCACCTGTGTGGACATCCTCCTTTGCCAGCTCTCTGAAATTCCTAGAGTATAACAAATACGGTGTCAGATACACAGTGACGATAAAAAAGGAGAGCCAAACTGAATCCAACCTACACTCTCCATTTCTCTACCATCATTGGAGCTTTTTCTCTTCCTAGAGGAAGCAAGGCAGGGCTCGGGTCAGACAGAACCTTTGCAAAAACTATAATCAGATTACCTAAACCTATAAGCTGTAACAGCCAAGATCATAATTAAGGTACATCTGTAGTTTAAAGTTGGACATTTTTAAACCTTCAGTTAAACTCATCAGGATGTGCAATGTTCTCCATTAGAAAATACCCATAACTGAGAATCTGAGCTAGCTGGACGGTATAGACAGGCACCCCCTGCATATATCAGAAGACAAAAGAGGGAAGTCAAGGAATGACCCAGATATATTTGGATGAGCACAGCCATCACAGAGAAAAAATTAATATCTGTTCTCCGTGGAAATAAATACTAAAATGTATTGAGTCATACTATGTTTCAGGAATTAAATACATTATAGTTATTATTTCTCTTAAATCTCTACAAAAGACCCATGAAGCAGATACCATCATTTGCCCCATTTTACAGAGGTTAAACAAATTGCCCAAGTTTCTATAGCCACAAGTCTGGCACTCATCCACATCCCTATCTAAAGTCTGGGGTGGGAACAGCTAAACCATGTGTGAAGCAGTCCAGTCAGAGGCCCTTCGCCTACCCCACCTGATAACAACACACCAGGCAGGCAGGAATTTCCAATGGAATGCGGATAATGCAGCCCTTGACACCTTGGGAATACAGGCCTGAGGCCACATCCAGCTCCTGAAAGATTTCCAACTCATAGGGATGGGAGATCTGGGGATCCCTTATCAACCTGCAAGAAGAAAGCCAAGAACAGCCAAGATAGGGTTTCCTGGGCCACAAAATACTAGCTGGATCTTAGAGTGACTTTCTGCTTCAAGTTCAGCCAGGTCCCAACCCAGAGCTACCAGGCCCAGGTAAGCCCTCTTCCCATATGATGCAGAAGCACTGGTTTGTGGATCTGCCAGGACTGAGTGGATTCTCCTGCCTAGAGGCTCTACTTCTGGGCCAAGGATGTTTCTGCTCTCTCACCAGGAAGACACTACTTACATCACCACTCTCCTCACAATACTCCTAAGGGATCTATGGGGACAGAAAAGCCACCTATCTTCTCCCTGCTCTACCCCACAGCCTATATCCACCTCCTCCCACCAGAAGTGTCCCAGGACAAGTTGCAGAGCAATGGCCCCAGGGGCTACGGGAAACAGAGCTAGATTCAGATTCTCAAAACGCCAAACACTTCCACTACAAACAGTTTATTTTCAAAATATTTTTTCTCCATTATCAGAGTGGGGCTGGGGAAGGAGGAGCTCTATCCCTAAAGTGAGTCAAGTCCAAAGCAAACACAGAGGGGATCCAGGAGGGAGAGCAGCGGAGGGAGAGCAGCTCAGGGAGAGGTGAACCTAACCGGCCAGTGGGCTTTCTTCATTCACTCACAAAGGCAGGGGCAGGATGGCAATACCTCACGGCCCACCTCTCAGAGCCAATCTCTGAGCTCCTGGTACTGCCAGGCATTGTTCACACCCTGCCTCAGGGGCCTACTAAAAAGGCCAAGGGATTCTCCACAGCTGGGAGGCATGTGGGTGCAGGTGACTGCAACTCCCACCAAATCAGCTGGATTCTGTGCAGGAACTAACCCAGCAGAAGGCCTACCACAGTTTCCTTAAAGCAAATCCCAGACCAAAAGCCCAGGCTGTATCCTCTCCTCCCCTCTTGCCATGGCCGAGGACTCTGACCAGTATGAAACTTCAGCATGTCCCTGAAACAAATCGGAGAAGCCTCCACAGCATGGCTTGTCATCCAGTATGGACAGGCCACACAGGGCACAGGGAGACTGTGAGGACCCCAATTAGGGAGTGCTTAAGTGGCCTTGGCTCTGCTCCCTTACACCTGTGTATCCAGTTATTGTATTTACCCCAAGCCTCAGTTTCCCCATCTGTAAAATGAGGATGATGGCAATATATACTTTATAAGGCTCCCTTGAGGACTAAAGGAGCCCATGTCTGGTGAGCACTGGATAAACATTTGAAAAAATAGAGGCTCAACAAAAGCAACTGACTTCTCAGTGTGGCAGCCCCCTGACCCCAGTGCTCGTTTCACAGCACTCTAAAACCAAGCAAAATCCAACACAGATCTTAGGGGAAAAAACAAAAAACAAACTCTCAAACCTTCCCACTGACTCAAGGAAGCAGTCAGCACCATCCCTTCCAGGCCACAGCCTTGAAAGGCCCAGCAAGATCATTACCGCACAATCATGACATGTCATAGTATCACCGGGCTCCTCAGACACACACAGCTTTTTGGAATAAAGAGTGTACTTTGGGTTCTAATTTAAATATCTCCTGACAGAGCAGGAAGCCAATTACTTTCCTCTCTCCCAAAGAATTAATATCCTGTCTGAGTTTTAGAAACCATCTGGAGCCAAACACACAAACACATCCACGCATTTTCAGGTGAGAAGGGTTGAAAAAAGTTGACGCGGAGGCCGACTGAGCCTTCTCCAGCTCCCACCCACACACCAAAGCTAAAAAAAAAAAAAATGTAATTATTCAAAGCCTTGGTAAATGGATGTACTTTCAGTTACCACCAATTCCATTTAGAAATGCATTAATGGATATGATGATTATAGATATTCAGCTTTATAGCATTCATCTGTCAATTTTTTCTTTGCTTTTTTTTTTGGCCGGGGCCGGGTTTGAACCCACCACCTCTAGCATATAGGACCAGTGCCCTAATCCTTGAGCCACAGGCACCGCCCTCATCTGTCAATTTTTTTTTTTTGACAATTGTTTTTAATCCCCAGGTCAAAATGTCAACTGTCCAATCAACCAACCAACCCACACCTATCTAGCTGAGCACTGACACTGTGCGTGACACAGTCCCCAGGGGACTGGTGAGCTGTTCGTGGCACTGAGTCACAATCCCAGCACTGCTTCACATCCCCCAGCACCAGCTCAGGGAAGACTGCAACACCAGACACCTCTATGACCTACTCATCACCACTGCCTGAAGGAACACATTCTCCCACAGAGAGGAAGCATTCCCCTTTCTCAACTTAATTGCCTTCTGCTTGCCTTCTCTGGCCATCACTGTCAATGACTTGGAACAATCCGTCATCCTACCTCCTCAGGAGAACCTCTAAGTGGTCATGGGATTCTGAGATATGGATCTGCTCTCATATCCCCAGGCAGACACAGTGCCCATTCAGTGGGCACCCACAGATCAGCCCCACTGCCTCCCACTGGGACTGACAGCATCATCTGGGCAGAGGTAAGGGCAGCACAATCCCACCCTTTATTGAGAAAACCAGAGGCTCACGAGGAGCCTAGCTCTCCAGTATCCAACCTCAGTGATGGGGTGTACATTAATAGACAGCTGTACCCCACAGATATCCTCTCAAGGCCTTTGGCAAAGCATAATCCAACCAATTTGGACAGGTGTCCTCATGTAATGAAGGAGATTCACAATGTCTGAGCACCAACTATGTGCTGAAAAGCACACTAGGAACTTCACACAGGTTATGACATTTAATTCTCAGATAACACAGGGAAATAAAATAGCATCATTATTGAATAGATGGGGGAGCTGAAGCTCAGAGATGCTTTTGCTTTCGTGTCCTAAGAATCACCTGTGAAGCTCGTAATACAGAGTTCCCAGCCCCACCCAGTAGAGGTTCTGACTCAGCACTCTGGAACACTACTCTAATTTACTGCCCCTCATCAAGTGTGCTAATATAGACACCATGGTTATTGCCTCCTCCCAAATAACCAGGCAGTGCAAAACCTGGGAACTCTCTCCACTGGGGAGATGGTTTAGACAAAGAGTGTAAATCAAATGTGTCCATCATCTTTTTTTTTTTTTTTTTTTTTTGAGACAGAGCCTCAAGCTATCCCCCTGGGTAGAGTGCCCTGGCATCACAGCTCACAGCAACCTCCAACTCCTGGGCTCAAGCAAGTCTCCTCCTTCCGCCTCCCAAGTAGCTAGGACCACAGGCACCCGCCACAACGCCTGGCTATTTTTTTTTGGTCTCAGCCATCATTGTTGTTTGGTGGACTCAGGCTGGATTCGAACCCGCTACCTTAGGTGTATGTGGCTGGTGCCTTAGCCGCTTTAGCCACAGGCGCCGAGCCTGTCCGTCATTTTAAGCATAAGAAACCTGTTCATTTCTCTCTGGTCAGACAAAGCCACACAGGGCCTCCAGAATGAGGAATCATTTCTTTGATATTTAGCACCATTTAGTAGACAACTTCTTTTTAAAGGACAATTCTGAACAAGAAAGCACAATTCTCCCTCTGGCTAGCCTGACCTTAGGAGACTTCCCCAAAGAGAACCAAACACAGCTCCTCTGGCAACTGAGTGGCATCTCACCTTAGGAAAGGGCTTCCTTTATAGGAGCAGTGATAATAATAGTTAATTCCTATGTAACATGTACAATTTGCCAGCCACTGTTCTAAGTTAGGAGGCATAGTCAGGGTGCCCATTTTACAGATGAAGAAACATCTGAAGACACAGAAAGGTTTAACTGACCTATCTAAGCGAGCATCACAGTCAGGATTTCAACCTTGGCACTCAGACACCAGAATCCATATTTTATAGCCTCCACGTAGCACTACCACTCAGATACAAGAGTTGGGGGAATGGCTAGGGCAATATCCTCCATGCACCATCTCCTGAAGCAAGCTATTAGTGAAAGATTTTATCAAGCACCTGTCCCTGTGCCTCAACTCACTCACCAAGAGTCTTCAGCCTCTTGGAGACTCACAGGTACTACAACCCTTACCTCCAGCCCCCAGTTCCTTTGCATTGCCTCTGCCGGCCTCTCCCGCCTTGGGCTACCCACTGCTCTGCTCCACAGCTGCCTGGCCTTCCTCACTCATCCTCATGGCCTCCAGCCCCAGGCACCCATACTGAAACTGTTCAGTGTCCTTCTCCTCTCTTGGACTGGACTCTGCTAGAGGGCAGAGTCAGTTAACTCTATTTCTCTCCATAGCACCATTGTCAAGACTGACTTGCTTAATCAGAGTCTAGTGACTGAACAGATGTATCCCTAATCAAAATCCATCCAGCCTCCAACTAAACTGCTCCTCCAATAAGGTGCTCACCACTCCTCAGGGAGATCAACTGGCTCCACCTGTGGACAAGTGCAGACAGCTCAGTTTACAAGTGGGAAGGATATGGTTATTGCAGAGGTTATTGAATTAACCTAAACCACTGCTCTGGCTCCCCTCCTCCTAGAAAGAAAGCATCTCCTCTCCTGCTACCCCCAGGGGGAAAGAAGCAATAGGCTGTGCAGCCACAGGTCTAAATACTGGCCTCTCCTTCCTCTATCCCCCAAGCACACTGCCCACCTTCCCTGCACCACAGAATGTTTTGCAGAAAGGCACAGGAGGCAGCCAGTGGTCCCAGGAAGAGACTGCATACTAACTCCAAGCTGTCAGATCTTGAGGGGGTGAGGGCTCTATTTTGGCAGTGACAACCTCTGAGAAACCCTGAGTACACTGACTGTGACGTTGGCAATGCTCTTCTGGCAGGACCTGAAAGAGACAGCCTGGCTCTAAGCAGGCTTAAGAGGCTCATCAGCCCCTAAGCTGGGGGTCAGCTGACATCTGGGAGGAGGGGTGGCACTCCGGCTGGAAGATGTCCACTCCCCTATGGCACAAAGAACTGGCCCACGGTCAGTCCACCCCACCCATCACTTTCTACCTGTGGGGACTTTCTTAGGGAGGCTAAAGGGGTCTTCTGCCTCAGAGTCACAGGGAAGGTGCAAAGAACAGGTTTTAAGGGAAAACTCTACAGGAGGATTCAGAATAGAATGGCAGTAAGAGCCAAAGGCACCACGTACCATGGTAGAAACTGTATAATATTTGGAGCTACGAAGATGCAATTTCTATGTCCTGACCTTAGTAAGATCATTTAACCTCCCTAACCCCTCACCCTCAAATGCCTGGTCTGTAAAAGGAGGATAATTGAAATATCCACCACTAAAATGAAGGTATGTGTTTTCCTTTTTTGCTTTCTTTCTTTTCTTTTCTTTTCTTTTTTTTTTTTTTTGAGACAGAGTCTCACTTTGTTGTCCTTAGTACAGAGTACCATGACATCATGGCTCACGGCAACCTCAAAGTCTTGGGCTCAAGCAATCATCTTGCCTCGGTGTTTCATTTTTAATAGAGATGGGGTCTCACTCTTGCTCAGGTTGGTCTAGAACTTGTGAGCTCAAGCAATCTGCCTGCCTCAGCCTCCCAGAGTGCTAGGATAGAGCCACTGTGCCCAGCTAAAATGAATGTGGTTTTCAATTATAAAGCACTACAATTATTATTGTTGACACCTGTGACCTGAGAATCACCAGACAATACATCTGTCCTTCAGTGGAGAGATCTGATAAGCAGGTGGCTGCCCAGATTAAGGAGCAGACATCTGTGTAGCCTTCTAAATGCCCAGAAAAGAGGCAAATCAGGAGCTGTTTCCACACTTCATTATCCTGAGCTCCTGAGTGCCTAGGCTTTTGGTCCCCAGACAGCTGCGGCCTGGACAAGACACCTGTGACTCTGGGGCAGCCTAGCCCTTGAAAGGTAGGCTATGTAGTATTATTTTTTTTATTTATTTTTCTTACTTACACATGTGTATATTAGGTTTCCACTTTTGTCTTCACAGAATTAAAAAGAGTAAATTTAATGACAATAACAACATTTAACATAAGGACTGAGAACAAAAACCTAATAAAGAATGAGTGAAGATAAATTAAAATATATTACTATTTTTTAATCTTTTTTTTTTTTTTTTGAGACAGAGTCTCCCTCTGTTGCCCAGGTTGGAATTCAGTGGTGTCATCATAACTCACTGCAACCTCAAACTCCTGGGCTCAAGCAATCCTTCTGCCTCAGCCTCCCAAGTAGCACAGCTATAGGTATGTACCATCACACTTGGCTACTTTTTAAATTTTTGTAGAGACAGAGTCTTGTTATGTTGCTCAAGCTGGTCTTGAACTCTTGGCCTCAAGTAATCATCCTACCTGGGTGTCCCAGAGTGTTAGGGTTATAAGCAAGAGCCACTGTGCCTATTTTTTAATTAACTTTTTATTTGGAGGTAATTGTAAACTTTAAAAAAAGTTGCAAGAGGGTGGCACCTATGGCTCAAAGGAGTAGTAGGGTGCCGGCCCCCTATGGCAGAGGTGGCGGGTTCAAACCCAGCCCTGGCCAAAAACTGCAAAAAAAAAAAAAAAAAGAAAGAAAAGAAAAGTTGCAAGAGTAGGAACAGTGCAAAAGGACTCTCATATGGCCCTCACCTAGCCATATTCACTGTTAATATTTTGCCCCATTTTCTCTGCCATCCACTCCCTCTCCCCACACATACCTTTCCCCCCAGAACCACTTACACACTTACGAACAAACACTTCAGGCTCAGTGCCTGTGGCTCAAGCGGCTAAGGCACCAGCCACATACACCTGAGCTGATGGGTTCAAATCCAGCCCAGGCTCACCAAAACAACAATGATGGTTGCAACCAAAAAATAGCCAGGCATTGTGGCAAGTGCCTATAGTCCCAGCTACTTGGGAGGCTGAGGCAGGAGAATCACTTTAGCCCAGGAGTTGGAGGTTGCTGTGAGCTGTGATACCACACCACTCTACCTAGGGCGACAACTTGAGGCTATGTCTCAAAAAAAAAAAAAAAGAAGAAGAACAAATACTTCAGTGTGTATTTCCCAAGAATAAGGCCATCCTTTTAATATCAGCATGGTTATGCAGTTTTCATTGGTCCAAACCAATTTGAGATGAGTTCTACAATAAACATGCTCCTGACCTACCCATCCCGGGATAAAGGCCACCAGACTGCTTCTGCAGCAGCAGAATTCAACTTCAACTCAGAAACTATGTCTCCATCCCATACATAGCTGTGCACAGAAGAGAAGTTCACATTTGTTGGGTATTTCCTTTGTGGCAGTCACTTGGTAAACCCTTTCCATCAATTAATTCATGTAATCCTCACAGTTAACTGCTTTTGCTGGGGAGAGGAATGAGGTATAAAGAAAGTAGGTACACGTAATCTACCAAGGTCAGGAAGCTGTATGCGGTAGAGCTGAAGTGAGAATCTAGATCTAACTCCAGAGCTACTGCCCCTTCACACACGGTATCACCCACAACCAAAACCCTACGTGTTTTTCTCCATGATGAAGTTGCCTGACTATGCTTTGAGCTTCAAGAAAAACCAACTCTGCTGCACAGACTAGTATCCAAGTAGGCTGGATGAGAGAAAGAGGTAGTCTGGCACAAATTAGTTCAAGTAAAGATGATCTGAGGTCACAACAGCTGCTGATGTTGTTTTCCTTGAGGCCTGTTGAACATCCTGCTTTAGAGATGTAGGACCCACAGAGGCTAGAAAGCCAGTGAGCGATCTCCCCACACCTAACGCTTAACAGGGTCCGTTACAGAGTTCTGTTTAGGGAAACACAAAGCTATACAATAAACAGGAAGCATCTTGCCAAAATGCCAAACTGAAAGGAAGATTAGGCTGAGGATTCCATAATAAATTAAATGGAGGGTAAAGTCTCCATTACTTGGCTCGGCGCCTGTGGCTCAAGCGGCTAAGGTGCCAGCCACATACACCTAAGGTGGCGGGTTCAAATCCCCAGCCCGGGGCCGCCAAACAACAATGATGGCTGCAACCAAAAAATGGCCAGGCGTTGTGGCGGGCACCTGTGGTCCCAGCTACTTGGGAGGCTGAGGCAGGAGACTCGCTTGAGCCCAGGAGTTGGAGGTTGCTGTGAGCGTGATGCCATGGCACT
>CAUYQS010037897.1:0-13496 GCA_963574585.1 Otolemur crassicaudatus
CAAACGAGTCTCCTGCTTCCGCCTCCCAAGTAGCTAGGACCACAGGCGCCCGCCACAACGCCCGGCTATTTTTTGGTTGCAGCCGTCATTGTTGTTTGGCAGGTCTGGGCTGGGGATTCGAACCCGCCACCTTAGGTGTACGTGGCTGGTGCCTTAGCCGGTTGAGCTATAGGCGCCGAGCCAAAATATTAATATCTTAATATGTTATCAATAATAATTTTTAGTTCATCTCAGAAAAATTTCTTTTTAGCTAAGTCCAAAGTTTTTCCTGTAAAACAAGTAATAGAAAAGCTATCAGGTTCTTTGAAATACAAATTTCTAATAACTTATAAATTAAATACCATTAGGCTGAAAATAAACTTCCAAAACTTTAAGTAGAAAACTAACATGTCCACTAATTTTACTAACCTAACTTCAAACAGAACAGAAATCAATGACATAAGACTGAGCTGATTTTTAAGGACTATTTATTTAAAACATTGCTGATACTTTCTGTGTTCTGTTTTGAGAAGCAAAAAAAACCCAAAAACAAACAAACAAAAAAACCCCACCTTTTTTCATCTCTTAAGCTATTTATAGCCTACAACAACATATATATGCACACACATGTATGTATATATATATGTTAACAAAATTTAAAACATTTATTTTTCTTTCTCCTTAATTTCTTTGGAATTTAAAAACTATTTATAAATATTTTAAATTTCTGACAATATAGTTATTTATACAAGTTCAATTAAAAAACATGTTTTCTTCTATAAGACACAACAAAAAACACTGGTTATTTTACCAAGACTTTAACTAAAATAACATATTTTCAGAAATGTACAGATTACATTAAAAATTAAGATTTTTAATAAAAAGCCCACTAAAAAACTAGCTAGATACCTCATCAATAACATTTCTTAATCTGTAATAAATTAAAAAAGCCACTTTCTGACAAGTTTAGAAATTCCAAGTTACTTTGAGACCACAAAAAAAAAAAAAAAAAAAAAAGAAAAGAAAAAGTGAAACTCTGAGAAAAGAAATAGCTGAAGATGTTAACAAATGGAAAAATACACCATGCTCATGGCTGGGAAGAATCAACATTGTTAAAATGTCCATAATACCCAAAGCAATCTACAGATTTAATGCAATCCCTATTAAAGCACCATTGTCATACTTTAAAGAACTTAAAAAAAATAGTACTTCATTTTATATGGAATCAGAAAAAAACTTGAATAGCAATTATGTTACTCAGAAATAAGAAAAAATCAGGAGGTATCACATTACCAGACTTCAGGCTACATTATAAATCTATAGTGATCAAAATAGCATGGTGCTGGCACAAAAACAGAGCCATAGATTTATGAAACAGAATAGAGAAACAAGAGATGAACCTAGCTACTTATTGCCATTTGATCTTTAACAAGCCTATCAAAGATATTCATTGGGGGAACGACTCCCTATTTAACAAATGGTGCTGGGTGAACTAGATGGCAACTTGTGGAAGACTGAAACTGGACCCCCACCTTTCACCATTAACAAAAATTGATTCTCACTGGATAAAAGATTTAAACTTAAGACATGAAACTATAAAAATACTAGAAGAGAGTGCAGGGAAAACACTTGAAGAAATTGGCTTGGGAGAATATTTTATGAGGAGGACCCCTTTCCCTGGGCAATTGAAGCAACACCAAAAATACATTACTGGGAGCTGATCAAACTAAAAAGCTTTTGCACAGCCAAGAGCACTATAAGTAAAGCAAACAGACAACCAACTGTCGAAATGGGAGAAGATTTTTGCAGGTTATGCTTCTGACAAAGGTCTGATAACTAGAATCTACAGAGACCTCAAAATAATCAATAAGAAAAGAAGAAATAACCCCATATCTATGTGGGCAAGAGACATGAACAGAAACTTCTCTGATGAAGACAGGCGCATGGCCTACAAACATATGAAAAAATGCTCATCATCCTTAATCATCAGAGAAATGCAAATCAGAACCACTTTGAGATATCATCTAACTCCAATAAGGTTAACCCACATCACAAAATCCCAAAACTACAGATGTTGGCATGGATATGGAGAGAAGGGAATGCTTCTACACTGCTGGTGGGAATGCAAGCTAATACGGCTTTTTTGGAAAGAAGTTTGGAGAACACCAAGGAACTAAAAGTAGACCTACCATTTGATCCTGAAATTCCTCTACTACGTATATACCCAGATGATCAAAAATTATTTTACAACAAAGACATTTGTACCAGAATGTTTTGCAGTCCAATTCATAATAGCCAAGACATGGAAACAGACCAAGTGCCCATTGACCCATGAATGAATTAAAAAATTGTGGCATATGTACACCAAGGAATACTATGCAGCCATAAAAAGATAGAAACTTCACATCTTTTATGTTTACCTGGATGGAGCTGGAACATATTCTTCTTAGTAAAGTATCTCAAGAATGGAAAAAAAGTATCCAAGGTACTCAATACTACCATGCAATCAATATATAACCACCTACATGCTCATACAAATGGCAAAACATAACTATAGTCCATAAAGCAGAAGGGAAGAGGAGAGAGAGGGGAAGGAAGGAGGGGAAAATGGGAGGTAGGAGGGTATTTGGGGGATCTCACCTAATGTGCATGATGCAATGGTACATTTCAAAACTATTAAGAAATGAGTATAATTGTGATGGATGTGTTACTTAGTTCAATGTAAGCATTTCACGTTGTATATCAAAGCAGTACTCTAAACCCCATAAATGCATCAATGTACAAAGCTATGATTTAATAAAAATGAATAAATAAATGTGATCCAGGACTGTGTGTAAAACACTCAGCTGGGAGAACAGTAGCACTTGTAGGGACTACTCTTGTCCTTAGGGTTCCTCCCTTGTTCCCATCTCAGGTGACTTCAGTGCTAACCGGCTTTAGGACTTATGCTGATGCCACAGCTCTGCTTTCTCTTTGCTTGAGTTCAATGCCCTTTCTTTTCCACGCTGCAGTTTTATTTTACTGTTGACGCGTAACCTTTGACTTTCATTCAAACTGCTTCCAGTAACATTGCGTTTTGCAGTTGAGTAAGTTTGCTGCCAGCTCCGTCTGCTTCTATGAGCAAGGAAGAGCACAGGAACTGAAAGGAACAGACACAGGCTGGGCAATCACGTGGCTGGTGGCTTTGAGTAGATCATCTTCCATCCTCACAATCGTCCGTTATCCCTGTTTTACAGATGAGGAAGCAGCCTTGAGGAGGCTGAAGTTGCCAGACCAAGATTGTCCTAGAAAGCCTTTGGGGTCTGGGATTCCAACCTGGGCCAGACTAACTGCAAAGATAATAAATGCTTTTATCTGCTAGGAAAGAGCACATCAAAGTGCTATTCATTTGGCCACTGATTTACCTCTGAGTTGCTTTTCTTCCTTTGGCCAAACTGATCCTCTATGGACTAAATGAAGGACAAGAATAAACAAACATGTTTTAGGGCCTAAAATTAAACAAGAAGCTTTCAGCATGATGTGCAGCTCCTACAGCATTTGGCACATCTGAGCAAGTTGAGAGACAATCTCACCATCATGGGTTTCTCACTTTTTAGGAATACCTTGCCACTATCCATAGAGAGGTCTCTGCTCAGACCATGATGAAAACTCAGAGGCCAGAGTCAGAGAAAAGCAAGATGCCTGGCCAGTTCATTCCAGAAGTTTAATGTCCCTTGAAATGCAGCTTCATTCCTTGCACAGAACACATCCATGTCTGCTGAGAGGAATCATGGCCTGTACCACCTGGGACCAGACACTGCAGTCACCTAGAGAAATAACATGAGGGGGAATAGGCAGATGAACTTCCTGTAGACGACACTGATTTTTAGCTGCTGGACACTGTAACAACCCAGCTATTTTTAAGAAACATGGCAGGCTAATGTCAGGGCTCCTCCTTCCTCCATCTTCATTACAGATCTTGGTCCATAACCCTGTTCCATACAGGTAAGAGCATAGTCATGTGACCCAGCGGGCCCATCAGATCCTCCTACCAAGTCCTTTGCATCTCAAGAGTAGGATGCATCTGGACAGGAGCAGTCAGAGATGAAGCCTTCATCTGTGCTGGTGTTCCAGGTCTATCAGCAGAGTGGTGAGTACTCAGGAATGTCAAGGCTGGTGGCATTAGTACAAAAAGACTATTCCTACCCCAGGGTCTTTATGATACTCAGCTTCTCCTGGTTTCTGCCCATTTCCTGAGCTTGGTTTCCCAGGCTCTTGTCAATGCCCTGAGCTATCCACCATTTTTTGGGAAATTCGTATTCCCTTTAAGTTAGATTTGGTTTCTACAGCTGGCAAGAGAGGATCCCTGGTAATGAATGTGTTTCTCAATGTCCCCCTGCAAGGGCTCCTGCATATTCCTGTTCAAAGAGATTACCTCCAAGGAGGCCTTTGTTTCTACTCAATTGGAAGAAAAAGGCAAAAGGCCTCAGAACTTTGTTTATTTAGAATCTTGGTGCCCAGGGCTTACTCTGGCTATGGCTCTAATTTTGTGAATCCACTCTTCTAAGACAAATGCACATTACAGGAGCCCAGACAAGGACTTTTCTTCCGGCCTGTCATGAAAAGACGAGTTTCAGTAATCTCACATCAAGGCCCAGATTATTTCGTTCACAGCAGTAGAAGCTTCACAACACGAATCAGGTCAAAATTCTGCTCTCATATTCTTAAAATAAGTAAGCTAAAACCCAGGAGCGAAGGGCTTGCTTTTGTTCTAGCCTGTCTCAATTTCAACCTAGTCTCCAAGTTACAAAGGAAAATGACATGAATTGGATACTTGCATCATCACATTCATTTCTCAAACCTGCACAGTGAGGGGGGTGTTTTTACAGCCGTGTTTCGGTGAAGGAAAGAGACTCTCAGAGACAGGAGAACATGCCCAGCCACGGTACTGGTAACCACACTGCCAGGATTAAAAAGCAACTCCAAAATCCAGGCACTGTCCACTTCTCCAGCTTTGGAAAAACAGAGGTCATTGCATGCTGATAAATTCAAACCACAGATGAGACCATTTTGGCCAAAAAAAGAAAGAATCCATTTTTGCCAAATAATGCATCCATTATAGCATGGGGGATCGTTGTAATTGAACTACATTTCATTTTGAAGCAATTCCTTTCATGGAAATATAGAGTACGTATCTCATAGTAGGTAGTAAAACTTCATCTTGAATTTGATTAAATAATTTCTGGTTTGTTAAGAGGGAACGTAATAATAGAGGCATAAATAATAATCTAGACTTTTGTGTGGTATTTTTCATACTCTTCAATTAGTTTTGTTGCTTGGCAAAAAGAAAAGTCCAAATTCTTTCTGAGCTGTTTCATAACTGATAGATGAACTTGGCCTTGTTGATCCACAGAGAATGGTTAGAAATACCAATACCCTCAGGGTTAAATTTCCCAACTTTTGTTGTGGAAATATTTAGTCAGCTAATGATCTCTTCTTCCTGCTGTTGGCTTTGGCAGGAATCACACCCCTCATTTTTAAAGAAACATAAAAATAATCCTCAAGGAGGGCTCATACCTGGCTAAATCTCCTAAAGGGCTAGAGTGAGGGTGACGTGGAAAAACGTGGAGGATGGAATTTAAATGCTTTGCTAAATACAATTAAAGCAAAAGAAAAACAGAATCTGTAAACACGAGAACATGCAGCCATAGTTTCTATCAATTAAGGAAGAAACCAAACCAAACCAAACATGTGCATCTCCTTTTTGAGTCTTGCTGTGTTGTTCAGGCTACGCCCAAACTCCTGGGCTCAAGTTATCCACCTGCCTCAGCTTCCCTAGCAAGCTGAGACTACAGTTACAAACTGCTGTGTCCAGTTTGGAAATTTTAAAAATGTGATCTCTGCCAGAATGTCAAAACAGTCTAAGGAACTTTCTACTTGAAGACAGCCCCACCTGTCATCCACTCACCTATCCTCAGTATATGCTGGACTCCCAGGGACCTGAACACAAAGATGTCAAGTCTGGCCTTTTCCTTCACGGAGCTTGATGGAAGCAACATAATTTATTCCTTATGTATTTTTGAGCTAATATTTATTTAGTGTTTACTATGCGCTGTGCAACTATGCTGACAAAGCAGGCCACACAGTCCACTTGATTTTTCACAACTATCTCACAAGAATATTTTTAACCCCATTTTCTTTCAAGAAACTGAGGTGCAGAGAAGTTATATAATGTTGATGCATACAGTAAGCTTGTGACAGATCTAAGCCTCCAACTACGTCCCTCTGACTCCCGAGTAAACGGCACGCTTTTAAGTACTTTGTCAAAATGTCAGTTTTTACAAAACACAAAATCAGAACATGAACCAGGGTCATAGTCCAATGTTTGGCAAATAGTGATAGTTGTATTTTTAGAATGTGAAAATTATAATTGTTCTAAGATGTGTGTGTGGGTGTCTCTGTTTCCTGGAGGATTAGTGTAAACTCTTGGAGAGAGGATTAAGAAGGGAAAAAAAATGGATTAAGAGAGGTTTTCTGAATTCTCGGCAGTAAGTTCGATCCTTAAAAAATGGACAGAGAGTATCTGTAGAAAGAGAACAGTGTGAGAAAAGGCATGGAAAAAATGTGTTCTGAGAGTTTATAAAGAAGCAAGCCATGCAGACATTATCCCTGAAGAACATTTGTCCTGCCCCCACATAGATCCTTCTTGATTATCCAAAGCCTCACCATCGCCATTTGAGAGCTATTTCTTCTGGAGACGAGGGTTTATAATCTTGATTCCATCAACAGCAGGAGTGTTCCTGGGAGGGCTAATGCACCAAGGAATTTGTTCTCGACTATGAAATTAGTCAGTGTCCTAGCAGGAATGAGATGGCGCTGTTAGTGAGGGACTGCTTTCAAGCTGGGCGACATCAAAAGGAACCCACAAGGGCTGGGTTAAGTATCCAGAGGAGGCAACGGTGAGGTTTTCATGCCCTCTCTCCTCTTCTGACGGGGAAGGAGCCATCTCTGGATCCCCAGAGAGCTGTAGCTGCTGGTCAGGTGGCAGATCTGTAGAAGGGGGAGGCCTAACAGATGACTGGACTTGGAAAGGAGGGCCCAGACCAGCAGAGAAAGAGCTGAGAACAGACACCAGCCTGCCTTCCTCCTGCCCTCCATAGGTTGATGCCGCCTCCCACTGGCCAGACCCAACAGGACACCAGAGGCACGAAGCAGGCCTGGGAGGAAGGGTGGTGGCCGGATCTGGAAAGCAGATGGAGAGTGGGCTGCTCCACTCGGACAGAGGTCACCCGTCACCATTCCCATTTAAAGTTTCAGAAGAATGGAAAAGCAAGTATCCAATGTACTCAACACTAATATGAAACCAAGAGAAAAATAACTACACATCCATAAATATATTCCAATGGAGGAGGGGGAGGAGGGAAGGAGAAGAGGGAGGAGGATTGGCAAATTCTCACCTAACGGGCTCAATGTAAGGGTACACAGCACGTGTGCTTTACCTTAGAAACACAAATGCTGTAATCTAATCATTTGTAAACTCACATTGATCTGAAAGAAAAAAAGTGAAGAAAAATGAAGTGATGAACTTGCAAATTATTTTATTTTCATTTGTAAGCTAAAACAGATTCAATATTATCCTTACGACAGCTTTCTCTCCCTTACCTGCATGCATACTTTCTCTTAAGTTAGGGAGAGAAAAGTGTGGTGTTCCAGGTTGTGGGCTGGGACCCTCCATGCCCCTCACCGGCTCAGGAGCATGTGTTTGCAGTGTCAGTGGCATCCTTTCCACGGTGTCGTGTGGAGAAAGGTGCAGTCTCCCTGCTGTGAGTCAAGTAGCCAGCCTTGGATGGCAGCTGGGAGTTGGTTTGACCCCTTTGGGGCTTTAAGACTGGCCACTGGTGACGGAGAATGAGGGACAGGGTTGAAGCAGGAAGAAGTATGTGTGATCAGAACATTTGGAAATGGAGATGGACAGAAGGAAGGGACAAAATAAAAAATATAGAAGTGTTAAGATTTTTGCCTACAGATGGCCTTGTTATGCTAAGAAGCCTCTTCCCACCCCCATCTAGGCACGTGAAACGTGTTGTCATGAGAGGAACAGAGTAGCAGCTAGTATCATGTATTCTCTGATTGGGGGCAGGGGGTGGTATCTCGCAATCTCTCTCTCTCTCTCACACACGCGCACACACACACACATATACACAAATCCCCACAAAATCTCCTTTCAGAATAGATTTTAAAAGTACAACAGTAATGAATCCAAGCCTCTGTTGTCATAAGAGGAAGGCAGAGACGGGTTTGCTTGGGATATAATTTCCTCACCTCTCTCTGCTTATTACATAGAGAGCCTGGGGAAGTGTGTGTGTGTGTGTGATAATCTCCCTTTGGGCTCTGAGAACATTTGCTCTTCAGGGAATTTGGAAGAAGGAAGCCCCAAAGTGGTATTTTTATGCTCATAATTACTTATTTCCCTATTAAGAAATGGGCTCCTACACATATTTATTGGCTGGGAAATCAAGCATCTTCTCATGGCAACTTTGAAACTGTCTGTCCTTCTCTGCACACACACACGGCTTTATGCATGATCATATGCCTAATGAAACTTGAAAAATGATCTATAGCACACTGCAGTCATTTAAATAATGCACATGTATCTTGAGCAAGTCTTGAAAAAATGCTAGATTTTTCCCAGAAATAAACACTTTCATAATAACAGAAATAAAAAAAAAACCCCTAAAATTTCCAAGTCTGTCTCAGTTATATGGAAAGTCACTGAAGTTTTCTTAAGAAGCTGGCACCCACATCTTAAATATCCACTCTGAATTCCAGTGGTCTACCTGGTCTACCTTCCATTCCAAGTTGTTACTTAGTGACGCACCATTTCCATTATCCAAGTTGAGCAATGGCTTCTAGTTGAATAAGGAATTTAGAATCCAGTACTTGAATTCATCAAGCTGTTTCCAGTAAGTAATTTGAAACTCTTGAGAAATGCCAAAAACATAATTATTAGTCCAAACAGCCCTTTTTATCTGTATAAATAAGGACAAAGATCAATGTCTGGTTAATAGAGATAACTTCCTATCATGGCTCATGTTTTTAATGTTAAGACATGGACTGTAACAGTTGCTTTATGCCATTACAATGTCACTGTCACTTGAAACACTCTGGAGAGGAGGGCAGGTAATTGACTCAAAATGTACTAGCAAGACAGATGCCGTCTTTCTTTGTGAATACTGCCACCTACAACTTGACATAGGAGACTGCTGGAAAGTCTCTCCCTGGCTCTTCCTGGGATTTTCGTTCCAAAATGAGTGTTCCCAGGAGGCTGTCTGAATAGGACAGCAGCCTAGAGAATTCATCAGGATTTAAAAGGGAAAACAAACAACCATGAATTTTTGCTTACTCTCTTACTTAAACTTACACTATGATTACAAACCATATTGGACCATAGACTCTACAATTTCCCCAGGGTAGAGGTAATTTTGTCCCCTCCAGACAACCTGTAGAGTTCTTGAAAGACCCGGGGAGGGTGATGTGCCCTTCAAAGTCTCAGGAACCCCTGGAAGGGCAGTGGGTCAAAGGAATTGGGGTCTGCAAACCCTGTGTGTACCAAACCTGGCTCCACACCTTTTCCTTTAAGGCTGCCTGTCTCTTGTAATCCAAGCTCAAAACCTGGGCCTGCTCTGACTTCTCTTCATCCTCTTCCAAGAAGCTTATTTCTCAAGTTCCTATCACTGCATTCAGCAACTTGTGGTAGGTAGAGCTCAACTGGTAAACTGTGGTGTGCCAGGGAAGTGCTGCAGTTGTCCAACTGGCACTCACTTTCCATCTCCTTTCCCTGCCCCCAGAAGCCATCTCCCACTCTCAAGGCTGAAAGTGCCACACTGGCTTTCTCAGCTTCCCTTGCAGCTAAGACCTGGACATGACAGCCTGCCCTAGCCAGCAGAGCAATTCTGTTAGGAGCCTTCTGGAAAAAGTTTCCTCCTCCCAGTACAAAAAGGCACATCACATGCATGAGGAGGGTTAAAATTAAGAGCACTGACAATAGCAAACAGTGGAGAAGATTGGGAGCAACTAGACCTCTTCTACACGGCTGATCGGAGTGTAAAAAGATCCAACCACTTTGGAAACAGTTTTCCAGTTTTATATAAAGTTAAATACAAACCAACCACCTGACCCAGAAACTCGACTCCAAGGTATTTATTCAAGATAAATTAAAACATATGTCTGTATAAATATTGCACATGTGTACTCAAAGCATATTCATGGGAGCCTGAAACTGGGAACCTAAATGTCCCCCAATACTAAATGAATAAATTGTGGGGTTTTTTTTCAGTAAAATAGAATATCAGTCATTAATAAAGAGAAATGAAACACTGATACCTGCAATGTCATGAATCACTCTCCGAAACGTGCTGAGTGAAACTACACAAAAGGCAAATCGAATCTGTAGTGACAGAAAGTTAATCAGTCTTGCCTACAGCAGGGGGCAGGAGAAAGCACTGAGTATAAGTGGGCATAGATGATCTTTTCAGGATGAGGGAAGGGTCTCATCTCTTGACTGCAGTGGTGTTTTCATGGGTGCTTATGTCCTTTAGACTATACACTTGCAATGGGTATAATTATCATCTCAAATTTTATCTCAATAAAGTTGACTTTTTAAAAGACATATAATTGATGGATGACTCTTCTTCAGCTCTGTGCTGTTGTCTACCTAGAATGCTTGAAACTTGGGTGACCAGCTTAGGATCACGAGGAGACCAGCCTGTGACAAAGTCAGTGTAAATGAAGTAGAAAAATGGCTCATGCTCGGTTCTTGATGACAGGAGGGCAGCACAATATGGGGGCTGGGAACATGGGCTCTGCAGGAGATTGCCAAGTTCAAAGCCCTCTTACCACGTATTATCTGCATGACCTGGAGAAATCCATTCACCTGTCTGTGCCTCAGTTTTCTCATTTGTAAAGTGAATGTGCTAATGATATTATCCACCCTCCCAGGGCTTTTAAGGATTAAATCAATTAAAATGTAAATTATGTAATAGAAATATTTCTTGTCTTTCATGTTTTGTTTGCTTTTATCCACTGATACAATTCAAGTACCAGGAAAAATACCTGGCACTAACAAGACCTTAATAAATGTCTGTCAAACAAATGAAAGAACGTGTGTAATATATATTAGGAGAGTGTCTTATACCTGATAAATCAAGTAAGTGCTATGTGTGTTTTCAGTTGTGATTATTAGTTCTGCTGTTATTATTATGCAGCAGCAGACACAACCCCAAATCCACTCTACTTCTAGTTTTCTTGTTATGTAAAGATGAACTGTTTCCTTCCGATGCCATTTTGAATTTGCTATTCTGGGAGATCATCAAACTATAGCCTATAGGCCCAATCTGGCTTGTGGTCTGCTTTAGTGTGGTTCCCAAGCTAAGAATGTTTTCTATGTTTGTAAAGGATTGTGGAAGAGGAAGAAGAAAAGGGGGAGGAGAAAGAAGAAAGGAAGAAGAGGAGGAGAAGAAAGAAAAATTTTACTGATACTTGTTATCTAGCCCTTTAAAAGTTTGCCAACCACTATGCTGTTTTATTCATGTGGCCCAAAGCTTTGATCCGAGCATAATGTTATTTTTTGTTTGTTTCACTGTATGCATTATGGCAACATCTACCAGACGGAAGGCTGAACTTAACAAATCCTTTGACATGAAGTAGAATGTTATACATGTGCCTCTGAGTAAGAGAGCATAAAGGAAGCTGGAATCAAAGCTCCTTCCCTTCATGGGACAGGTGAGATGCTACTTCATGCATATCTAGCTAATCTTGGTCAGAGGGGTAAATAGTCCAATCTAACCCAGTTCTTAGGGCATGCAAGGAAATTGTGAGGTTTTAGAGACATTGTGAGGCTTTGTCATTATGCTAGGCTTTGTCATTATGTCATTACGCTAAAACACTTTGTCATAGTGTTTTAGTTTTAATAAGTATTTTGATATTTTAATTCTTTTATAAATAATGCCTACAACTCACCTACAGAAATATTCAGAGCAGTCACTCTGATCTCTCTCCCATCTCTGTGCTTCCATTCCAGTCCTCTCTGGTTATTATCCCACCTCATCACTTCTGCCATGGAACTTCAGCTCTTGGTTATTTCTTCTTGTATAACATCTAATATTTGCCAAGATTTTACATTCACCATCATTAGAACAAATATTATCTAAAGGGCATACCATGTGCCACAGACCACTGGAGTCATATCCATAATCCTCTTTGATCTCATACTACATAAAAAAGTAGGTACTATCCTAAGACCAGTTGTCTCCTCCTGGCTACTGATGTTCTAGGAATAGATAGTTATTCATTTAAGGGGCTGCCTTGTGTATCACAAGATGTTAGGCACCATCCCTGGCCTCTACCCACAGATGCCTTCCTCTGCCTCAGTTCTGCAATCAAAGATGTCTTCAGACACTTCCAAATGTCTCTGGAGAAGAGAAAGTTCACGTCACACCCAATGCTGATTTTATAGATAAGGGAACTGTGGTTTGGGAAAAGTTGGAGTTGGAAAAGTCAATTAATTGCCTATAGGACTAGGGGGTCAGCTTTACAAATATTTGAGGAATCAAAACCTAGAAACAAAATACCTATTGGATTTCTGATCAGACTCAACCTATGAGACCTTGAAGTCAGTGTAATTTTTTTTTTAAAGGAAGAAAGATATTCTACTCCCCATCCTCCCCCAACGGTGAAAAGTAAGTTAAGTTGCTTACAGAACTATAAGTTAGAGCTATGGGGGCCTTAGAAAGCATTTATTGAACCATCTAAGTTTACAAATGTGGAAGCTGAGGCCTGTGGAGGAAAGTAAGAACTCAAAGTCAGCAGTCAGCTGGTGGGAGCCCCAACTTTGCCCTGTAGTCCAATGCTGTTTGCTGCTTCCACCATTTCCTCTCTTTCTAGGAAAGATCGCCAAGGTCAGAACTAGGTAACTGGGTTTCAGAGGCAGTTTGAATTATTGTTGAATTTTGCATTGAGTATATTTAATGATATTATTTCTGAATAATATAGATAAAATGATTTCTGCCATTTAAAAATATTTTATATGTCTTGAGCACTTATTACATGCTGAGTGTTGTCTCTCCTTTAATTCTTAGAGTACCAGGTAGGTACAAAGATTATTATATTATTTAGAAAATAGGAACCACTTTGGGACATTCATGCTTAGGGAATTTGATTTGGGAAATCAGTAATAGTGGAGAAGATGAAAGGGAGCCAGTGAAACATCCCAGAGATTAGAAACAGCAGGAAGCTGCTACCATCTCTGGGGCTGGAGGCACAATGGGCAGAGGTGGTGTCCCCACAGCTCCTAAGGGCTGCTCTGTATATGTTGGAGCACTGCAAGAGATACTGCTATCGGCTCGGCGCCTGTGGCTCAACCGGCTAAGGCGCCAGCCACGTACACCTAAGGTGGCGGGTTCGAATCCCCAGCCCGGACCCGCCAAACAACAATGACGGCTGCAACCAAAAAAATAGCCGGGCGTTGTGGCGGGCGCCTG